>VXAL01013258.1:32539-54687 GCA_013399475.1 Chauna torquata | reverse complement strand
GCTCCCGCCGGGCCCTGCGCGCGAGGAGCCGTCCCGGCGTGCCCCGCGCCGCCGGCGCCGCGCCTCCTCCCGTCAGCCTCTCTTCCTCTTCCGCCCGGCCCCCGCCCGCCGCGCAGCTGTCGCCATTATGAAGTAAGGGCCGCGGCGGCCCCGGCCGCGCCATCCGCAGCCATCCGCCGCGGGGACGCCGCCGAGGGCTGCGGCTTCCCCCTGCCCGCGCTCTCTGCTAACTCTTTTCTCCCACGCAGGGTCGAGTTGTGCAGCTTCAGCGGGTACAAGATCTACCCGGGCCATGGGCGCCGCTACGCCCGCACCGACGGCAAGGTGAGGCCGGGGGGGCCGAGGCGAGCCCCGTGGGGTGGGGGCGGCAGGGCGTGAGCCTCGAGTGGGGGAAGCGAAGGCCTCGCCTTGCTGTGAAGTGGGAGACCGGGTGTTAAGCGGGGGTGCTGCTCGGCTCGCTTGCCTCCGGCTGTAGTGAGGACAGCGTCGGTGCTGGGTAGCACGGCCCCCGTCAGACCCGGTCCACGGGGGAACTGTGCTTATGCTGCACGTTGGGACTTTAATTGATGTTTGGGGTTGTGGTTTGGGAAGAGTGCGTTAAAAGGTCTGGTGAAAAACGACTAAGTTCTGTAGAAAATACTAGTTCATAATTAGGTCTGCTGAAACAAACAACTGGGCTTGCAGATAGTTTGTGTGGTATGGGATAAAATAGAGCCCCGTCTGGGTCTTGTATCTCATACAGGTAGGGCTAGAGGTATCTTTTTTTGTATCTATAAAAAGATGTTCTGGTTGTTTAATATTCTGGTACAGTATAGCTGTATGGAATCTCTTAGGAAATGACAGCTAAATAATGAGACTAATGAAATCCTTAGATCATCTCCTTAGAATTTGTTTAAATTTAAAATTGAATAGCTAATAACAAATCAGCCTGCTAATTCTGCCTCTGATTTACTCTAGGCAAGAAGATTAGGGTAACTATGCAGGAAGGAATTGAGCAGACTGTTGGTCTCCGAGTGTTGCTTATGATTACTTTAAGATTCACTTACACATAAAAGAAGTGCTTAATTAATTGAAAACAGACGCTTGTGAAGTATCATACTGGATGTGGCTGTTTACACTGCACCTAGAATACAGTGCAGCAGTGCATGCAAGTGGTAGTGTGAGCTTTTACTCAGAAAAATTAAGTTGCTTCATTATGTTATGAAAATAAACACCAGAACATTAGGCTTTATTTTAAGAAAACTAAATTAGGCCTGAAAAATTCATTTTAATGGGATGAGGTAGTTTAATCAATGGAATAAGATTGCATGCATTCAATTTTTTAAACCGTGTTTTAAGATTTGGAATTGCTAGCTGTGTAAAGACATACAAAAGCATCAGTGTTGAAAAACACTGGCTCAAAAAATTACTTGATATGCTAATGTAAGTGGTGACAATGTCTTTCATAGATGCAAAGCTTACGCAAAATTTTTTTTTTTTTTCCTCCCCCTAGGTTTTTCAGTTCTTGAATGCAAAATGTGAATCTGCATTCCTTTCCAAGAGAAACCCCCGTCAAATCAATTGGACTGTTCTGTATAGGCGTAAGCACAAGAAAGGACAGTCAGTAAGTATATACTGTTGAATGCTACTCTAAAGTTTTTTCACCAAAAAATGCAGTCACTGGTCTGTTAGAATAGAGTTAACTTCAGTATGCTGGTGGTTAGCAGAGGCACGACCTGTATGACCAGAATAAAGTGGTCAATAACGGTGAAAGTGTGAGTGCATTTACATGAGCTTCTGTGTTGCTTTATATTTGGAAGGTAACCACTTCAGCAAAAGCACTATATATGTATTATATCACATTTTTGAGGTCCCATTCAGAAGAACAGGAGGTTCATTAGATTTTAACATTTGTTTGAATGGCAGAGGTCTAAAAATAATTAAAAAAAAAAGTTTTACAGAAGATGGGCAATGCTGTTTAATCTGTGGACTATTTAATTATTTAGATTTGTAGACTTATAGAATGGTGATAGCATGGAGAGCTCACTGTATTCCCAGACAGATTATTTGGGGGATGACGGGTGGAGGAACTGTTCATGTAACCTTTTGGAAAACTTTGGGTTATAACTTAGTAGGATGTCTTTGCTATGCAGTTTTCATTGCATGAAAAAAATACAGCATGTTATCATTAGGCATTTTCAGTGGTAGTGCTTAAACTTGCACAACAGAAGAGCAGTTAGAAAGGCTTACATTGACTCTGAACACCTACCAGTTCATTTAGAGAAGGAAAGATGATGCTCAGTGGCTTATTAGTCTGCTTTGGCAAATCAAGAAATTGCGTACAGAAGAATTTTATTCCTCATTTTGGACATAAGCAATTTTGTAATAGCTTCAGTCTTAATAGCAGCTTGTTTCTGTAATTGTCTTTAGGCCTTTATTTAATGTCTTGTGATGCTAATTGCCTGTCTTCATATTCTGTCACTTTAGGAAGAGATACAAAAGAAGCGCACGCGCCGTGCTGTTAAGTTTCAAAGGGCTATTACTGGCGCATCTTTAGCTGAGATTATGGCTAAACGAAATCAGAAGCCTGAAGTACGAAAGGCACAGAGGGAACAAGCTATTAGGTGAGACATCAAGGATAACTGGACCTTTCCTGGGTGTTTCTAAGATTATTAATGCAGCTATAAGAGGCCTACAAGATCTTGAACTCTAGTTGAGCTCCATGTATTACAAGCATTTGGGGAGGGTTGAGGAGGATCAGTATGTTTGGAGGTAATACTGTAATCTCAACAAGAGTTAGTATCAGCAGAGAGGAATCTCTTCTTGTCATCTCCCTTTGTGAAAATACTGCTTTTGTCACACACAGTTCTGTTGTCTGTATGGTAGTCTTCCGGGAGGTATGGAACGCTGAGGATAAACCTGAAATAATGCATTCCTTTCTTGATCTTAGGGAGCTCTTAGAGTGGTTGAGACAAGGAAGCAGGGAATGGCAGACATGAGTAACTGTCACTCCTTTTCTGTGAATTAACAGGGCTGCAAAAGAAGCCAAGAAGGCTAAGCAGGCCACCAAGAAAACAGCCGTTTCTACTGCAAAGGTAAGATGCAGTAGGGGGACAGAAATCATGAAGTGTTTATTTCAAATATACCATGTTGTAACATAACACTCTTGCAGCACTTAGCTGGAGATTCCCATTTGTGTTTGGAAGAAGCATTTGCTTATTTATTTTGATCTGGAAGCACGTTGACCAAACTTTAGTACAAAAGTTACACATATGAACAGCTGAATAGAACAAACTACTTCTTACAGAAAGAATAAAAAAGAGTACAGTAAAACCACTTTCTGACCAGATGTCAGAGATGCCCAATAGCTTAAAAACTTGCCTAGATGTGACACTATCTAGGAACTTGGCAGCAATATGCTGATGAGTGCTGGCATACACTTCATCGCTACTTCTGACTTAATACCAGATGTTGGCACCATAAATATTGTAGGCTTACAGTGGTATGTGTGGTAACAATCTGTTAACTCTAATTCTGATCTGATTTTAAATCACCTAATTTGTCTAAAGAATCTTACGTTTAACATAGGGACACTTTCAGGAATGCAAATAAATTGCTTCTCTTTGCTCATATTTTATTATTTCTCTACAGGCTCCAACAAAGGCAGCACCTAAGCAGAAGATTGTGAAACCAGTCAAAGTTTCTGCTCCGCGTGTTGGTGGAAAGCGCTAACTTGCCAAACTGTTAGCCATGCTGAATAAATACCTGACTAACTTTCATCACTTGTGCCATGTTCTCTTCAACTACGTGACAGATGCTGAAGAGAATTAATCTAAGAAATAACCATGTCTGCTTTTGCAGACTGATGAACACCCTCTTGCCATAAAACATGCAGTTTCTTAGAGGATCTGCCGTGCTAGAAGACATTTCATAAGTCTTTAAATGAATACAGTGATCCAGGTGGCAGGGAAGATTGAGCTGGTATTTGAGGAGCTGTTCTTGCCTGAAGGACAAAAATAGCACCAGTGCAAGCTTATTCTGCATCAATGTCAAATGGCATAAAAAGAGGGTTTTAAGTTCAGAGATGTAAACTAAAGGGGCCATGAAGCGATACAACCTTTAAGTGACATAAAAAGGTCAATACACTTCTTGCATTGTGAAACAGATGGTTGCAAGATGTTGTGGAGGGTAAAAGGAGAAATAGTTTCAGAATGGCAATGAATGTTTCACAGATCACCTGGCTGTTAAAGGTTGAGATGCAACTCCTGGGTCAGGAAGTAACAAAACCATTGAGGTGTTGGAAGCCTGGCAGGAAAAGGATAGTTATTAAGGTCCTGCCTTGCACTCTCCCTAAGCATTCACTAAGCTAAATGGGTTGTTTGACCTAGGATTGCTGTTCTGCAAGTAAGATCTAATTAGTAGCACTTAAAACACTGATAAACAGGTTGAATGAGCTTAAAATTGAGCTGGTGGTATGCATTACTTAAACCCATTTAGGCTCATAATTATCATCCAGAATACAGATATGGGTTCCCTTAGTCATTATCTTGCTCTCCCAGAAGGAGTGGCCATCTGTTAAATTGTTACGTAAAGTATGTAGCTCTCCAATTTAGTAGTTAATGCCTGTTAGGCAGTGTGCCCTAACTTTCCCTTGGCAAAGCAATGTTCTTACTAACTAGAAGTATAGGAGAAAATGAACCTTCTCTTTTCCTAGATCAGTTACTTTCAATTTGTTAATGCTGCATCTCACTACCTGTTAAGCCTACCTGAACGCACAATCTGAAACAATATTTTACTTGGCAAATACCCCCTTCAAGGCCTATAAGGAGTAGGCCTTCACTACAGTGAGTCAAGTTGTTACAGCTTTTGAAAATTGAAATGGACTACTCTTTTGGCTTTCAACCTGGATGCCAGCTTACAGCTGCTTTGAGGGCTTTCTCTGTTATGTTACTACACTAGCTAAGAAAGAAGCTTTTTATCATAGTTTTGCTTTCTGTGGTTCTTTTGGGTTTCAGAAACACAACAAACGTAACGGCTGCTTTGGGTTATGGGTTATATTTTGAGTTACATCATGCTTTGTGTTTCATCAATAAACTAAGTACCAGTCAGATCAAGCTTGCAACACACTTAAAATAGGTCCAGCTTGATTGCATTAGCGGAATTTGCACCAGTGTCTTTCAAACAATTATGCTTTTTACTATCAAGAGTGCAGGAGGTACTCATTTAGAATTCAGTTGAAGGCTCTTCATAAACTGGTAAGCAGACTTGAAAGTGAAGGAGTGAGAAACTTTAGGGGGAAGCAGAAACAAGGGAAAGAAAATTGCTCAGTGTTAAAGGGAAAAGACTTCTGAATAATTTAAAACTACGAAGGCTGAATATACCACTGAAAGTTACCTATGCTAGTGATCACTGTATAAAATCCTGATTGTATCAGTCTCATTGGTATCGAGCACCTGGTACACTGCATACATGCTGGTGAAAGTTAGTCTTAACAATTGCATATGAAGTTCCTCAACTGAAAAGTAGACTGGAGCTTTTACAATCTGCTTGAAATACCATTAATGACTCATAGGAATTGATTGTCAGATATAACTAATTAGTTGATATTTGTCAATGCCTTGAAGTTTGCAGGAATTGGATGCCTGATGTTACTGCAGGTATGCATAGGCATGCTCTGAGATTACTCTTCCTTGCTGTTTATGAGTTCTGACTGACACAGTGAGACTGAGTAGAGAAGAATAGCCCATCAGGCTACTCCTTCCATGAGATAAGCTGTTAATGAGTGAGGCAGGCTGTTATTCATGCCTCAGCTGCATGTTTTTCAGTTCAAACAGATACATTCATTGCATTGTAACAGAAATTCATAAATTAAAGTCCTTGTGGTTACCTAATACAACTTAATTGATCCTCTATTAAATATTTATCACTAAAAATGGAATACTAAAATTTTTCACAGACCCATGAAATGATCTGAATCGAAAAAGATAGTCCAACCCCTTCCTCAAAGTATATCTAATTAGATGAGCTTGCTCAGAGCCATATCCAGCTGAGTCTTGAAACAACTCCAACCTAAGGAAAACCTGTTCCAGTATTTGACAACCACCATGGTTTTAAAAAAAAAAAAAAAAGTTGTGATATGTAACTGGAACTTTCTGTGGTCTAATCTGTATCTGATGTCTATTGCTATGCAACTCAGAAGAGTCTGCATCCTCTGATGTAATAGCTGAGACCAGCAACAAAGTCCCTACAAAGCCCCCTCTTTCTAAGGCTTGACAAACCCCGCTCCCAGCCTCACCTTGCACCCTGTGCTCTGCCCCCGACAATCTCTGTGGCCTTTTGCTGGACTCGTGCCACCCGGTCGATATCCTGGTGTTTGGGCTGGGGGGCAAGGTGCTCACAGCACTCGGCGGGGTCTTGCAGGTACTTAAAAGGGGAAGGCCGGCTGCCAGCTACGCTCACCCGGTGTGCGAGCGGCCCTCCTCTGCGCAGCCACGGCTCCTGCCTTTCACACCTGTAACGTGCAGAACAAAATCGGGTCAGGACTTGGATAAGGAAAAATAGAAGTTATTATTAAAAAAGGTGGTTTTTTTCTTCCTTTTACAAATAAGAAGTAGCACGCTTGGGCTCACAACACACCGAGACGTAACCACGGCTGCGCCCACGCTGTCGGTGCACCGGGGCGGGCAGTGCCGGCTTCGCTTCTCCCGATAGCTACATTCGTACTGCAACGGGAAATCACATTTCACGTTTCCTCGTAGCTTCTCCCCTCGGGTCAATTTTGAGAGGGAGTTCGCCCGGGTCAGGGTTTTTGCTACCGAAGTAGCTATTTGGGAGCGCCCCGCGGCCGGGGCCGCGCCCGCCTCTAAGATGGCCGCCCCGGCCTTCCGCCCGGCCTCTTCTGTGCCCGGCTCCAAGATGGCGGCCCCGTTCTTTCCACCCCTATCCCCGGCCGCGCCGTTCCCTTCCCTGTGCACACGCCCCCTCCTCTGCGCGCGGGCTTCTGACCTCACTTCCTCTTGTGCAGCAGCCATTTTGTCTTTCCGTTGCTGCTGCTGCCCGAGCTTCTTCCTCCCACCCGCCGCCGCTGGCCGCGAAACTCCAGTTCCCCCCCGGGCCTGGCTCCCGCCGCCGCGGNCCCGCCGTGCCCTTGCCCGGCGGCGCGGCGGGAAGCCCGGCGCGGCCCTGAGGGCTCGGGGCAGCGGCGCGGAGGCAGCCCCTTGGCCGCCCCCCTGCTCCCCCTCCCGCCATGTCCAGCGAGGAGAGCTACCTGGCCATCCTCCGCTACCTCACCAACGAGCGGGAGCCCTACGCGCCGGGCACGGAGGGCAACGCCAAGCGGAAGATCCGCAAGGCGGCCGCCTGCTACGTGGTGCGCGGCGGGACCCTCTACTACCAGCGGCGGCAGCGGGACCAGCAGCGCTTCGCCGAGCTCGAGGTGGTGCTGCAGGCCGAGCGCCGCGCCCGCCTCATCCGCGCCGCCCACCTGGCGCCCGACGGTGCCCACCGCACCCGCCTGCAGACCTGGCAGGGGCTCTCGCAGAAGTACTGGTGGCGAGGTGAGCGGCGGGGAGGGGGCCCGGGAGCAGCGGGGAGGCCGCCGGGGAGGCCCTGCCGGGAAGGGCGTCCTGGGGGCCTCGTCTCTTCTCGCTGCGCCAGGTCCTCGCGTCGGGGACGCTGGGGTGGGCCGCGGTGATGCGGTCCCAGTCTCCTAAAGGCTGGCTCTTCGGGAAGGCAGAGCTTTGCCATGCGCTCGTGGGGCCTTACTCGTAAGGGCCAGGGCGATGTATCATGTGGGGTTTGCTGCTTGTTGACCGATCGGTGCTTTAAACGCTCCATCGCAAAGCTCCCCGCCTCTACGACCACAGCTCTGTCCTTAAAACGTAGGCCCTGCTGTCTTCGTTGCACATCCCTCAGCACATGTGGCTTCTTATTCAGTAGCAGTATTTTGAATACAATGAAGCACAGAGAATAACAGTCCCGATCCAAGTGTTGCGCACAGCCTGCTGAAGGGAGGGATTTCGTGCTTTCTGTAGGGCGATAATCCGTTCCATATGATCTGGTTCGGCTTTTAGCCTGATAATACCATTTTCAGGTGGCTTGCAAAAGGTGTTCACATTTAAATAGTAGAGCTGCTATTGACTATAGTTCTTGCACTCATCATTGTATTTGTCTTTTTCTTCCAATGAGAGGCTGAAAACACAGAACTAATCCTCAGCTGGGACCAGGGTGATGTCATAGCAGTTATAAACCAGTAGTGTATTAACATCAAAAATTCCCAGTTGTGGCCTTGTTTTGGCTGAGCCAATAGCTTGGTATCTGTGTTCCCTTTGGATTTGGTGCTCTCCTTTTAGTCTTAAGTATCCATTAAACAAATCTCCAGCTTTTCAATTGCCTGGGGCCCAGTTTCCATCTATCCTTCTTCTCTGGTTCTGCTCTTTTTTCAGCCACAAGTAAGCAAATCTGTCATTTCAGCTTTAGTTTTCTCTATCTTAATTTGTATGCTTTTTGCTCTAGCTGCAGCCCATCCTTCCAGTCCAGATCTCATTGACTTGAAGGTCTTTGACGTGAAAAAAGATTTGGTGTCTCAAAGTTGATAGATACGTTCTGGATGATAGTCTCCTTGCCTTCATATGGGTTCACATTGTCTGCCCAGCATTAGACTGTTCTAGCATCTACTGTCATCCTTGTCTGGGAACTTCCTTAATGGACCTCAGTTTATCCTGTGTTTATCAGAATAGGGCATTCTGTATCTTTTAATTTTATTAGTTACCTTTATTTGCATAGCCTATCTTCTCTTGTTTCTCTCATACTGAGAATACTCAAATTCACACCCTGGGTTTGGTTCAAGCATTTAGTTTCTTTTCTCTATCTCTGTGAAAACACTGCTTTCCTCTGCCATGATAATCTTCTTCTGGTGCAAGGGGACAGCAGCTTTCACCCAGTCGTCATCCCTAGGTAGGTACCAATCTGTTGTACTGGGAACCAATGGGCTGGAGTGTGGCCCAGGGGTCAAGAAGGGTGTTAGAAGTGGGATCTGCAGACAGGAGACCTCATGTCCTGAGAACTAGCACTGGTTTCAGCTGGAATCAAGGAAACGTAAAACATGTCTGAAATGGGCATGGATATCTTGGGTTAGCATGTCTTGGGGTGCCTGAAGTCTGTGTTTTCCTGATCCTTCCAGAGATGCATATGTAGTGATGGAACATGGCACGTTCCAAAACGGTGCGAGCAGCGCAAGTCTAACTTGCCAAGTTTTCGAGGTGTGATAGATTTTGAAGTATAGAGGCTCAGGTTCTATAGGTTTTTTTATTGGCCTAGTGAGGAAAGTGAATTTGAGTTGAAAGCCATACACTGAAAACACCTTGGTATTTCAGAGGACCCCAAGCTTAGGAACTCTTGAGTATCTAAAATTACTGAGTTACACCTGATCAAGTACTGGAGGTAAATGGAATTTCTTTAAACTCGAAAGATCCCAAACAGCTGATTTAAATCAGTGTTAATAACAAATATCAGTGTCGTTGCTTATAGCTCAATCGGTCCCAGTTTTGCGAATGCCTTTACGTAAGCCTTCCAGTTCTTGTCCTCTGTGGTGAGGACAAACTGAGATCTATTTGTGTGGAACTAGTTGCAGGATCCATTTACAGCTTTCATTGTCTTGGGATTCTTATAGTGAATGTATAAATTGAAATGTTTTCTCTAGCTTAAAAAATCTTTCTAGGATGGTTTTCTTGATATAGTGATCTTAAATGTTCTATTCCAAATTAACTGTGGATTACAGTACTGCTATACGATGGTGTGATAGAGAAGCAGAACTGATAAAAAGAGAAAGTGTAGGTGACTGCCTTCATTTTTCTTAAATAATCATTTAGTATCTTTTTGCTAATCACCTACGTATTTAATTACGTGTTTAAGGTAAATTGAATGAAGATTAGAAGCCTAACTACGCTCCATTAATTTTCCTTAGGTATTCTTAAGCAGGTTAAAGATTACATTAAAGAATGCAGCAAGTGCCAGGAAAAGCTAGATCGCTCTAGATCTCTCTCAGATCCTTCTGAAATGCTGGAGGAACTTGGACTGGATGCAAAATCTCATGAAGACAGTAATGAAACAGATGATGAATTGAGTAATGCGGCATCAATCCCAGCTGCATCCCCAAAGCCTGTGAAGAAGAAGCCAATAGCAAAGCATGAGCTTGTATTTGTAAGTACCGCTGTTTACATCTGAATGTATGTAAGATGTTCGTGTGTTCTTAGCCGTAAACTTATTTTCCATTGCTGTGATAATTCTGCAATAGTAAAATGACACATATTTTGCCAAAGATATTCGGTATGTGGAAACCAATGACTGGTATATATTACATGAAATTAATGATAGTAGATGATCTCCGGAAAACAAAATTACCCCTAATTTCTTTATATGCATATAGGACCCAAGGGGAAATGAATCGCAAAAGTATGAGAAAAGCATCACATACAAGATTCTCATGGAATCTGTGTCTGTTCCTTAATAAATGATGCTATGTTTATATATACAGTTCTTGATGATGGTAACTGGGGGCTCATAGGCATGCAAAGACTTTTGAATCTAGAAACTGTTTCACATTGTAGCATTGAAAAATACACTCAAAGAACCATCTGAATATGTCTTCCCATTTTTTCCAGTTGTCTGTTTTAACTGTTTGGAGGGAGGGTAAGAGTTGGCACATTTTAAAAAAAAAAGAGAATAATAGTAATATTATACAGGCTTGAACTGCTTTTATGGTTGCAGCAAATAATCCTTTTCTGTGTTTCAGTGTGAATGCTTAAAAAGGCACAGTCTAAATGTAATGAAGTTCTCATAATGTTGTTTATGACAGGTTGACAGTAAGGGCCTTGTGAAGCAGTCATCTTCCAAACATTGTCTGTCAGTCTTAAACCAACTGAATCAGCAGAGGCTTTCCAATCAGTTCTGTGATGTGACTCTGCTGATTGAAGGAGAGGAGTACAAAGCTCACAAATCTGTCTTGGCAGCCAACAGCGAGTACTTCCGAGAGCTCTTCATTGAAAAGGGAGCTGTCACTAGTCATGAAGCTGTAGTGGATCTGTCAGGTGAATTGTTGTGGGTTTCAAAGATAGAAATCATAATATCTGAAGTAAGGTGTACAGTATTTGATTCAGTCTCTTTTGAGTGTTCAAGACAACCAAATATTTTTTCTTGCTTTTTTGTCCTCTTTTAATCTAAAAGTATTTTGTATGGATTTTAATGCTAAAATGATCGGTATGGTTTTGCATAATCTGATCTCTCATATTGAATTGACTGTGGAATTCCATCTCATAATTTCTGAGAAGCTTCAGATTTATTTATTTTTTTTTAGCTTGTTTAGGTGTGTTTTCTCCTTGTATTAGTCACAGACCTTAAAAAAGGGAATATAATCAAATGCTTGAATACATCAAGAGCTCAAGAGTTCACTAGCTTCTCAAAGAAGTTTTGCTGAACAAATACTAAATTGTCTCATGTCTGGAAAACATTATTGTACATGTTTTTTTTATTTCTCAAACCTTCTGTTACCTTAAAGATGGGAGATGATCCTAAAATAAATGTTCCAAAAATAGCTTTGTAATGATGAAGAATATTGTGCAGAACTTGCATGTATTCTGTTGCTTTCCCGTTAGTTTCTTAACTCTGTCTGTCTTTGCATGAACAATAGATGTGCATGAGCAATGGATTTCTAGTATGATGGTCCAGAAGGTCCTTCAAACTAAATATTTGACTTGATTTCTTGAACTGTGGAAAATTATGACAAATGTTTCTTTGCAAGCATTTGTATCTATATACCTTTTTTTTTTTTCATTAGCCACTTTATAGTCTTATTTTTCTGCAGCATCAGTTGTTACTTAACTCCTGACTGCTTTCTGAATGTAGCAGTCCAGAAGGACTTTGGTTAAATTAGGGTTAATCTGCTTCAAAAATATTATGGCCATCCTAGCATCTTGAAACAATCTTTTGGAGAATTTTATTGTGA
This sequence comes from Chauna torquata, assembly GCA_013399475.1. NCBI lineage: Eukaryota > Metazoa > Chordata > Aves > Anseriformes > Anhimidae > Chauna > Chauna torquata. Next base: position 42,707 of record VXAL01013258.1, on the reverse strand, counting down.
AACTACCTCAGTTCTAATTACGTGTTGAAAAAGTTGTCTGAGTCTGACTTCCATGAACAAAATATTCAAGGAGGATGTTTTTGCTTAAATGACAATGAACTGAGTCTGAATGGAGGGGCTTCAATAATATTTGTGAGTGTGTTTCACTGTGAATTTCAGACTTAACCATATCAAAGATGAGCTGTTGTATCCATCATGGGATATTGTGGTGTGACTAGGGGGTCATCAGTGTTTGCTCTAATCTCTTGTTTTATTCCTGGTAGGGTTTTGCAAGTCAAGTTTCCTCCCCCTGTTGGAATTTGCTTATACTTCAGAATTAACTTTTGACTTCTGTAGTATGGCAGAAGTGGCCATGCTTGCGCGGCATCTCTTCATGTCAGAGGTTCTTGAAATCTGTGAAAATGTGCACAAACAGATGGAAGAGAAACAAATTACAGTGTACCAAAAGGGAGATATTCAAACAGTAGAGTCAACACAAAATTTAGCAGAGCAGACTGAAGTTGAGATGCCGCTCGTGGATGGTGCTGAGCAGCAGTTGCCCTCAGAGCTGGCAGCCAGTGAGGTGACAGCAGCTGTGAATGGAGCTCCTTCCTCTGCTGGGCCAGAGGAGGCAGCAGCACCCCAGCTGGACCTCCTGCCCCCAAAGCCTGCAGAAGCCACTGATGATGATCTTTCAAAGCCTGTGGAGCAGCGTGAAACAACTGAAAATTATGTCAAAATGCAGCTAGTGGAGAGCATTTCAAATAGCACTGTGCCTGTCAGACAGGCTGAGCCATCAGTTGTGGAAGCCACGGACAGGCAAAGTCAAACAGAAATGGAGACAGATCAAGATGAAAACTGTAAAGCAAATGTAGAGACTGCTTCTGAAGACTCCTCAGAAACATGCAAGCGAAAACGTGGCAGGCAAAGTAAAGAACAGAGCGTTTTGGCTTCACAACCAGAAAGCATGGCTTCCGGCCAGGATGATACTTACAAAAGCAAGCTTCGCCAGCGTTCTGTTAGTGAAGGTGGATATATCAGATTGCATAAAGGAATTGAAAAAAAGCTGCAGAACAGAAAGACAAATCCTAAATCTGCAATACAGCAGGTATTCTATCTCTGTTTAGGCCTGTTGTCGGTAATCATCCTGTGTTTCCAGACCAATCTGAAAAGATTGTTTGCCGTTTTGAAGCACTGTCTGGCAAATGTTTTAAATGTTTTCTTTCTTTGAGAAAACAACATTACTGCAAACCGAAGTAACTTCTAAGATACGACAGCTGGGGGGTGGGGGAGCATCAAAATTCTTTCCAGATTGGAGAAGTTTAGAATGTTAGAGTGTTCTTAGCCTAGCTTGAGTATCTCCGTCATAGCTTCTCATGGCTGGACACAAGGTGTATCTACTCCCTAAAATTCTTAATGATCTGGGAGTTTAATTCATAGCTGGCATGTGTGTGTGTCAGTGACAGACAAATATATAAGTATATTACAGAAGTGAGGCCCTGCATTTGTTAAGACTTGAAAGTAGAGCCTGACATCCTAGGTAGGTCTTAAGACACAGTCATAATTCACAACAATCAAGTCCTGCTACCCTTAGATTGGAATTAGTTTGTTTAATGAAAAAAATGTTCAAAGAACAGTGATATTAAAAAGTCAAGCACTCAGACATAGTAAATGCTTAGTAATTGATTTTTTTTTTTTTTTTAATAAGACATGAGTCTTATTCTTTACCCTTCAGGAGTGTTTTGTCTTTTAGTGGCTGTGGAGAGGTGATATTCGCCTCGCGCTTGTTCATTCTTTTTTGTGAGAGAGTAGGCTTTGCCTTACTGGTTCCACAGTCAGTAAATGTTACAAAGAACTGTTACTTTCCAGAGGTGTTCTGTGAGACATTAACATACTAGATACACTAGTCCAACATTCAGGGGTATAATTTGTTATTGATACCCTTGTAGATAGAAATTGTAGCATTATTCTCCTTTTACAGATGGACAACTTAAAGCCCAGATACTAAAACTGGCACAGTCCAAATATTTGAGTAACCTATTTGTGACTTTTCGTTTTGTTCTGTTTTGGGAGGGGGAACATGCACCTGTTAAAAGCAATTCCTGTTAACTTACTTCACAGTTTTTAAATCCCTCCCCTTGACAGAGGAGATATACAGACGGTATCCACCTATGGAAAAAAATGTTTTGGAAAAGTAGTCAGAATTGGAGTCAGGAATAGGTTTCTGCTTTCATAACTGATTTCATAGGTTTTTGCATTTTTGTCTCATGCTTCCCTGAAATCCCACCATGGCACTGGATGTAATGTAAGCATTGGGAAAGAGACGCTCCTTCCGGAGTTCCTAGTTTTGATACTGGAAGAATAACAAGAAAGAGAAATTGCAGGAAAAACACTGCTGACTTGAATTACCATAATTGCAGTTGGCAAGGAGAGATGTTGGGGATAAAGCATGCTTTGTATGAATGGATTATTTTCCAAGCTCTTATTAATCAGCTGAACAAAATAATTTTTGTGGCTTCACAATTTGGCCAAGTTTACATAAGTTTTCAGAGCAACAGCAAAACGTAAAAGAGACTGAAATTGTCGTCCCTTTGTTTGTTTGTTTGCGTGAGACAAGGAAGGGCTAGCATGTTTTCAAAAACTGTTAGATATTTCACTTGTTGAGGGAATGGGGAGAAGAAATGGGGATGCAATGTACTTTTTTCCCCTTGCCTTATTCTTAGAAACCTGAAGGGGAGATACCTGATACAAGAAATTTCAGCCTGATCACTTAAACTTTGGATTTTAAAGAACTTGACAGCAAGTTTCTACAAAGGAAAATGAGATTACCAGCTCAAGGTAGAACTGCCAATACTGCCTAACAAACAAACAAAAAAAATTAGTAAAGCTGGAATGCCCTTAACAGGAAAGAACTTTGCTTAAGTACTGTAAAAATTTTTTACAGGTTATTAATAACTCCATTCTTGCTGGCTGGTAAGAATGTGTTAGGCCACTTTTTTTCTTTTTAATTTGATGACTTCAGAAATAAATCTTGAAAAGGGAAGTTGAAGTTAGGGAAATGGTTGGAAACATTTGATAGAAATTATGATTGGAAGTATTCGTGGTTCCTCTCTGACTATCCCTTAGCTCGCACTTAGCCGGTTACTCAGAGCTGAAGAGTTAGTTGTCTCTGAAGTGGTAAGTTGTCTGCCTACAGTTTTAGTTAGCTCATGGTTTTAAAACAGGACCATTTTTCCTTACCATGATATCTGTAGATTTGCAGTGAACTGAAAGGGCATAACTTTCCAGCGGCTGAGTAAACTAAGCAAGATTGCGTGATGTTGCATTAACTTGAAGAAATGTAAGCTGTTAGTGCTAACTTTTAGAAGAAATATGAAATACAATGTCATAAAGTTCATTCAGAGGTTATGTTTTCCAAATTTAGGTTGCCATGAAGCTGGTACAGAGAGGGAAAAAAATGAAACAGCCCAAGAGAGAGACCACAGAAAATAATGAAGTAGAAGCTCAGCACAAATGCACTGAGTGTGGAATGGTGTTCCAGCGGCGCTATGCACTTATCATGCACACACTGAAACATGAAAGATCTAAAGATTATAAATGCCCAGTAAGTTTATTGTCTGTAAACCTTGCTATTAAAATTCATTCAGTATTGACATTAGTAATTATTTTTCTTGTCTCTTAGTATGTGCATTTATTTTCCTTACGGATTTCAGAGATGGATGGAGCCCTGATCTGAATGGGTAAAATGTAGTGCAGCCACATGGCCTGACAGCATCATGTGACATGGGAGTGCGCTTGCTGCTTGTAGTGCTGGGGTGGGCTTTACTTTTAACCTTACTGGTAAATTTACAAGTATGTTTAGATTAGTCTGGAAGTTATAGCCTTATTGGGAAGTGATCAGCGGTTCTGTCAGCAGCCATAAAAATTCAGTATTTAATGCTGTTAATTAACCTGAGTCTGTTGGACTCAAATTATAGACCTATCTAATCAGATTACTATGTTTAAAATATTTGATTTACCTTTTTTGAAATAATTTTGAAATATTAAATGCAAAGTAAAGTTGTAATGTTTTCTTTCCCAGTTGTGTAAAAAAGAATTCCAGTACGGTGCCTCCCTGCGAGCCCATCTTGTCCGACACACGCGGAAGACTGAAGTGAACACTGCAGCTGCTAGTGTAGAAGAGACTGGCGTGTCTTCAGTGAAAGGGAGAACTAAACGGGAATTTATATGTGATATATGTGGGAGAACTCTACCTAAGCTCTATTCTCTCAGGATACATATGCTCAAACATACAGGTGTAAAACCACATGCATGCAAGGTAAACAGGAAGTTCTTTTATTCTGTAATCAATTTAGTAACGTCTTTTTGGTACTTTAGTATTGACTCTTTGTCCGAAAAATTAGGTTAATTTTGGCCATTTCAGAATGGGAAAAAATACTGTAACATTCCTAATGAAATTTCTTGTAGTACAGGACTGAGAACTAGAATTCAACTAGAAGTTGAACCATGAAAGTTAGTATCTCTGTGCCTAGAAAAGTCTTTGCTTGAGTATTCTTTTTTAACAGAGCAGTTTTGCTACTGTTGAGAAATCACAGGCTTGGTCATCCTAGTTTCTTGGAAATCCAGAAGTTTTTATTGTGTTTGAAGATAACAGGTTTTCAAAGCAGACATGTTAAAAGTATTCACTTTTATTTGTCCTGTTCCACTGGATCTGGATTTTTTAGGTTTGTGGAAAGACCTTTACGTATAAGCATGGATTAAAAATGCACTTAGCTCTCCATGAAGTACAGAAACAGTTCAAGTGTGACCTGTGTGAAAAGTCCTTTGTCACAAAAAGAAGTCTTCAGGAACATATGAGCATTCATACTGGTAAGTGATGAGAAAGAGGAGCCTTTTACTTTGGATGGCTTTTATATGCTGGTGAACTTCAACGTTGTTCTTTAGCATCAAAGAAACTATTAAAAAAAAATAGTAGTTTTTCCTCCTGGTCAGGCAGTTGACTTAGAGGTATATAGTCATTTTACATTTCTTCTTTGGGCTTATTTTACCATAGCTTAAGATTATTATGCAGATATTCTATACAAGAACAGGGAGTCATGGTTAGTCTGTTCCTATGTTTTTATTTACTTATTCTTGCCTATCTTTGTTGAATTGACATGATATAGGCATGAGGCTGGAGCATTCTGGAGCACCTACGCTTTCAGCCTATCCTTTCAGAGGAAAACTTGTGAAGTTATATCTGAGGATCTCCACGTATGTTTTACAAGACTTCCAGTACTAATAAAACATTTATAAAGCAGGAAAATGCCATTTGCTGCATAGCTATTCTAAATTACTTAAGAGAAAGATATATATTTTTAAATAACATGAGCAATACTGCAGTTTTTATTCATGTTTTTAATAGGATATATGCTCTTTAAGATTCTGTGTTCCTTTTTCATGGGATATCATTTGTATGATCTGTAAACTAGGTGTTCTTTGTAAAAGCTCTCATTTCAAAGGAATAATAAATCATTTTTTCTTCAAAATTCTCAGTTACAGTAAGATGGCACTTTAAAGGCTGTAGTTTTAACTGAGAAATATAAGACTTGTTTAAAACTTGTGAAATTAGAATACTGGCATTTTATAAAAACTGGTATCTTGAAAGATGTTAGCATGTGAAAGAGTATGTTTCTTTCTTCTAAAACAAGCAGTTTTAAAATACATTTTAATATGTAGAAGTTGCCTGTGTTTCCCAAGTAGGGAGGAATCAGAAGAGACTGTTCCAGAAATGGAGGAATTTATATTAGTACTCAGCACTCATAAAGTGATGAGTTGGAGCTGAAAGCTTTTCTTTTAAGGTCTTTTAAGTCTAAGTCACCCACAAGCAATGCTGCATTGCTGGAGGAGCTGGATATTGTATGAACCCAGGCAATTGTTTTTTTTTTTTTTTTTACACAAGAGGGCAATTTTTTAGGCTGTTCACATTTCATGACTAGTTAGTAGCTGTAATGTTGTACCCTGTGCTTAGAAACATGCCCTGAAGTAATTTAGAGTCGTTACTCGCCCCTCCATCGTTACTACATTGGCACATGTAAAATACACTTCAAAAATTCCATGTGTGTAATTAAACCAACCTCTCTTTGTAGCACTTCTCTGATTACTTCAGATAAATTACATGAGAAGAAAAAAATGCTCTCACAAAGCATTCCACAGGGATGGAGGCCTGGCTTTGTAACATTTTTGGTTTTGTTTTTTTGTCAGGAGAATCCAAGTATCTTTGCTCCATCTGTGGAAAATCTTTCCACAGGGCTTCAGGACTCAGTAAACACATAAAGAAACACCAGCCAAAGCCTGAAGTTCGTGGATATCAGTGTACTCAGTAAGTTGTTTGGTGTGTGTTTGTTTGTTTGTTGGGGGAGGTTGTTTTTTTAAGATGAAAAGCAGCTCCTGGTTGTAGCACAGAACTGTTCACTTGCCTGCAATAAGACTTGTAAGCATTAGAGTAAAATAAATATATACACACACACACACTAGTTAATACATGCATCAGAGAGCAACAGCTTGGTTTTTAACTGTTACCTAGTTTCATATGATTGTGTTTTAATGAGCGTGTTTGCACTTGTAGCTGTAATAAGTAGCTACGTGGTTTTAAAGTGCCCCTGTAGGACAGATAGAAGAGTGGTAAGCTTCTCAGAGGCAAAGGGTCTTCAGCCTGCTCTTGCCTTCCTTTACAGTGATAGTTAATTTCAGTTGCATATGAAAATGTCCTATTAAAGTCTGTGATGTAATGTACTTGTGTGCACTGCAGTACACACTGTTTAGCAAACAGCTGTGCAGGAATATCTAGATTATAGATGTAGATTGACTCACTGACTATTGTTAACTTGATTATAAAACTTACATGACCACTTAAATATCTTTCTATCACTGACTGTAGTTTAAAAGAAACTCTATAATTAGAAAGAGCGTGTCTCCTACTATGTTTCCAAATCGTGGATGCTTTTCCCGTGACCAAGCAGACTGTAGGAGAACATTTCAATTAACCAGCAGAAGCACCATTGGTGCTTAATTTCCAAACTGTCGACTAGGTCTCTGGAAAACTCTCAGGTACTAAAAGGGGTTGTACTATTGATGATTGCCTGTATGTGACTTGTGGTATTACTGAAAACTTATATCTAAAATACTTGTAAAATATCTCTGCTAGTAACAACTTCATGCTAGTATAAATAGTATTTTCTAACTGTTGAAAACTCATTTTATGTTTGTCTGCAGTGTTTTTATTTAGTGGTTTGTAATGCTAAAGATGTAGATCTCAGAAATACAAAGAACAGAGCTAATAGGGTCCACAATAGGAACGGAACTGGTTAATGAAACATGGCAGGGAGGGCAATTTTGGTTTTGAAGGAGAGATATATTAAATATGTATATGTTAAAGGCAGTAGTCATGGATGCAGCATCACCTTGATTGAGAATATATTTTGATTCCTTGACTCCTTCAAAACAGACACAACCCTTGTTTCTTCTACAATGAAGATCTATTCCAGGAATATAATTCATGTTGTCACACAAATGGTTTAGAGAGCTTTACTAAGCTATAAGCAGGCTTCATTTTTCTAGTACATTGGCTTGGTATGTAAATCACCCAGCCAGGCTCGAGTTTGAGGTTCTGGCCCAGTTAAACAAAGCTTTACCTGAGTTATTTTCCTAAAATGTGTTTGGATATTTTCCTGTGAAGTAGGTTAAACAGATTAAATCACAGTAGTGTGTGAGAGTGTCAGAGGGTAGTGGTTGTGGTTTTTCAAGTTTTTTACTTCTGAAAATGGATACTTTTATAATGGATTTTCCAAACATTCAATCCTTGAGAACACCAAGTGCCAACCTCTTTGAAGAACCTCAGGGATCTTTGTGATACTTTGATGTGGATCTGGAAACCCAGGATCCCTGAGGACGCCATTTAGACTGGAGCTGTCTGGGTTTTTTCAGCCTAGGAGAAGGTTGTTTGGGCAACTCAGGGACTATTACCTATCCTATTCCTCAAAAGCGTAGAAAGCTTTTTTCCTACCTTTCCAAAATACTCATTCTTTTGGAAATGTAATATTACAAGTTTTGTTCTCGTATGGAAGCTTTCTTCTTTTCAGATTCCACTTTAAGTTAGGAATTCAGAGATGCCCTTATTCCAGAGGTTGATCGGCCATAGAAGGTAAATCCTCCACAGTGGACTTAGAAGTCCATGAATAACTTTGGTTGCTGGCCTTTCTCTGCACTCTGTCCTTTCTTGAGTCTTTTCTTGAGATATATTATCTGTATGATCTTACATGAGGAAGAGATGCAGAAGATCAGGCGAAGAGGTCTGTAAAGCAAAACTTCTTTCAAAGAGAAAGCATGTCTTTGGCCAGACTACCTCTGTAGTTTTCATACCAAGAGAAGTTTGTAATTTTATATAGTCATACTATGGCAAGATATAAACAAAGGAAAACTGGAGGAATTTGCTTGGTTTTAGATGTATACAAATAGCACGCTAAAGAATGAACATCCCTACTCTCAGATACTTTCTGGTAGGATTCTGAATTTGTTTTTTAATTTCTAAAAAATACACTTCAGCGTTACAAAGATAACTGGGATTTGTTTTTTGTATTATTTAATCATCTTTGGTTAAGGGAAGAAACAGCTGTTAGTACCCTCATAGTAAGTTCCTATGGTATAATACACATTTCTGATGTCTTCTAGTCAGTCTACCTTTAATCAGTCCCCATAATAACAACAGAAGGAATATAGTCATCCATAACAGACAAAAGAAAAATGTTTCAGATGAAAAATGTCCTTAAGTGATATTCCAGACTTTCAGATAAGTTGTTGTTCCTTTTAATTTCCCCTAGTTTGAAAAGGGGTTGTGCTTTGTATCAAAAGTGTCATCAATATTGACAATCAATATAGGTCTTCTCAAAGTGTTCAGTTGCCAATACAGAAGAGGGTTTCTGTGCCTTTGAAATCAGGATTACCAAGATTTTTCTAATATGGAATGCTGAAACCTTTACTGTTACAGGTGTGAAAAGAGTTTCTATGAAGCTCGAGATCTTCGGCAGCATATGAATAAACATTTAGGCGTGAAGCCATTTCAGTGTCAGTTCTGTGGAAAATGTTATAGTTGGAAGAAAGACTGGTATTCTCATGTAAAGTCTCACTCTGTCACAGACCCTTATAGGTAAGAGAAAATTTACTTAATTGAAATCTATGAGATTATGTAGTTCCACAGCCCTAAATTAGTCAACAAGGAACTGCCTAGTCCATGGTTAAAGTGCTAATTGCATGACCCTGACTGGGGCCTTGAGTTCTTGAGAATGGATGACTTCAGATAGTGTGGTCAACTGGTAATCTGCTGGCGTGATCACGGGACTAATGCATATGAAGTCATAAGAGGATAGATATAATTAGTGAAGTTATAAATGCTTTGTATGCAATCTCACTTCTCTAGAATGGTAAGTGGAAGCTTTGTGGCTGTGAATAAAAGAAAATGTGGCTTTTTCAGTCCAATATTATTAATTATGGAAATAGCTGCCATATGAACCAATATTCCCATAATATTTACCCACGTTAATTAAAGTACATTCGCTTGAATAGCGTAAGATAAGCACAGGATAATGGTTTCAACAGATCTCTCATTTAACATGTTCTAGGTGTAATATATGTGGTAAAGAATTTTATGAGAAAGCTTTGTACAGAAGACATGTAAAGAAAGCCACACATGGTAAAAAAGGAAGAGCAAAACAAAATCTGGAACGAGTTTGTGAGCATTGTGGAAGAAAATTCACGCAGCTCCGGGAATATAGGAGACACATGAACAATCATGAAGGTATGTAGAAAGAAGGTAGTCGTGACATCCTCCTACCCCTAAAAACATTGTGGAGAAAGGGGTTATTGGGGGTTTTCTTTGAATCTCTGTATGTCCTGTGATGCAGGACACACAGAAGTTCCTACAGGTTGTCCAGCTCTGTGCTTGTCCCGATTAGTTAACTTGCTTGCAGTGGTTCCCAGAAGTGGCTGCTGGGATCTTGCTAAAACTGCAGTCACACAGGGACAGTATCAATTTGTCGTTCTTGAACTTTAATGGAAGAGGAACTTTTTTAGAAGCAGTGAAAAGATGTATATCTGGCAAAGAATTGTATGTAGTAGTCTGGAAGGTGCACGTGGTTAATAAAATATCCTTCAA
>VXAL01013256.1:41032-56681 GCA_013399475.1 Chauna torquata | reverse complement strand
TTATTGGCAGTATTTGTAATAAAGTGCATTTTAAAAGGGAGAAGATGCTATACCAAAATCAAAGGTAACCTTATTATTGATTATTCCTTTGTTCCTACGTATTCCTGACACCTAGCATGCCAGTGACTACTGTACACTTTCTGTATTTGATTATGAAATTAAAAATAAAGTATCAGATAAAAAATGTAAGTTTAAATTTTCTCGACAGCAAAAAAATTATTTTCCCTACAAACCAATGATATCTCTAAATGACTGTACTGTTTTTAAATTAGGTGTAGTGCTAGCTCCTTCTAGTGGATCTTTATAGTATTCCTCCTGAGTTCTTTCATGAAGAGATTTGGAATGATTCCATTTTTAAATAATTTTTTTTTTCTTTCAGCAGCACTGCACTACAGTGCTGCTGTAGTTATTTCACACGTGCACACATGAAGGGGTGGTGATGCGTAAGGGAACTGAAAAAATTAAGTACAAGTATGCCATAGCATGTGATAAAAAGAATGAACAATAGAAATTTAGTATTAAGGAGTGTAAATTTATTTTTGACACTGAAGATGGCCATGAAATGGATAATATTGAACAACTGTTAATGCCACACTGTTTTATATGTTGAGATTAGTTACTGTTCTGCCAACAGGAAAAAATGGTACATGCTAGCTTCTTAATGATTTATTCTGTGTATAATTTTGTGTAATTGCTGTTTCTGCTTCACCTAATCTTACTATAGCAAGACCTCGTGAACTAACCAGTTGGTTATTCCTGTAAGACAAGTAGTGTTCATTGCCTGAATTATGCTGTCACAAAGAAGGGATGTTGCTTAAGTTTTTCCTTGCTGTAGCTGTTTGTTCCCACTCCTGTGCTGTAATATACTTGTTTCCTGTCCAGCTGCAGAAGTAACTGTCCTACAGTGGCAGCACTGAATAGGCCAGGATGAGTGTTGCAAATTGGTAGAGAACAGAAGTCCCTGAATCAATATTTTACAAAGCCCTGGTCTCTTGTTCTTATTTTGTGGCTGTTCTGCATCGCAAGACCTTCATCTAAAATGGTTCAGCTGTCAAGATAAGACTGCTTTATTCGATACAGTACATACCTATACTGATATTTTAGGTGAGATAATGATGTCACTCATTCTTTATTATCTTCAGAACTTCTATACACAGTTTTTCCAAAGTGCTAACTTCCTTAAATAACTCTGCTGTAGATATGAAGAATCATGACTGGGATACTGTATTATCCTGTTTCAGGAGGTCTTATGAATTGAAAAATGTAAAAAAACCTAGAAGCTGAACCTTAGAAAATTTGGCAGTTTGAGTCTTCAGTTTCTTCTAGTTCCTTCTGTGACTATTTTTAACTGTTGAACAGAGAAGAGACTGTATCTCTTGTCTTTACTGTAATCTTAGTTTAATAGAAAATGTTGGAATTTTCTAATGCATTTTAGGTATTTCAGCTTCTTGTTTGCATAAGTTCTTTGCAATTAATTACCTTCAATAGGAGAATTTCTTAATGACTTAGTGGTGTTCTGCAGAATAGTGGTAGTATTTGCTTGTTTTTTCTTCACCATGTATGTACTCTAAATGTGCTAAAAATATTTTTGATTCATCATTAGTGTTTTTATTTTGTTCTGTGTACTCCATTATCTTTCTGGTGGATAAGAGTATTTAGGTAGTCTGTTTTGGTTTGTTTACAAGGAAAATTTTTCCACCAAAATAAGTTTTCTGTAGTTCTAGAAGATTATCTCCCTCAGATTTTTTTTGATTTGTTTTGGTTTTTAGGTTCATGAATGCTTAGTAGCTTCTTTATTCTGCACAGTAGATTTCTTAATAAAATATTAAAGATGACATCAGATTTTCTTCAATGTTTTTCTCCATGATTTGATTAGCATTTCCATTTATAAAAACAAAAGCCAATTTTAAATCTGTTTGTTTGTTTGTGTTAGTTTTCACTACTTTACAATATTGTTTATGAAAGAAATATAACCTCATAAAATATGAGGAAATATGACCTCATTTTTCTTTCTTTATAGAGTGTCTGTATAGGTAGTTGATTCTTTTGAAGATGGTGTATCCATCATTCCAGCTTTTCCTGTTCCCCAAACACATTTAGTCATTTCTAGAACACTAGTATATGGAAAAAATAGAAGTTAGACAGTGCTTCAAAATATTCAGTAATGTACACAAGGGAGTGAAATAGACAGTCATGTGAGTAATTTGAATATGAATAATGTGATTTCCTAAGGAAATTCTTAGTTTTATAATTGCCCTGGTGAAGAATGGGGCATTAAACTTTATATTTGCTTGCCTTGAAATTAACTGCTACTGTGTCAGAGATTTCTAGCAAGGAGTCTGGTCAGTCTCCCATTCTTTCTCAGCGAAGGGAAGTACTCAGTATATACTCCGTGGTTCAAAATAAGTCCTAGGTAGCAGTGATTCATTCCAGAATTTGTCTTGATATGTGACTGTACTCTGTTAAAGTTCTTCTGTTTTTCAGTGAAAAACTTGCTGCAGTGAAATGTTACCCAGCTATAGCCTTCAATCAGAATAATTCTCACACATGTTCTTAGTTTGTCAAGACTGTTTTTCAGACGGGATTCTGAGTGGTGTCATTAGATTTTTAGAGGGTGACTTTAAAAGAAGAAAAAGCTTTTGTGGCATTCTGTTTCATGTCAAGATTCTTTACACCCCACATTTATTGCTATTTTGCATGTACACTACTTTTCTCCCTGATCTGCTACCACAGTATTTTAAACAAGATTGCATTACATAGAGGTCATGCAACTCGGTCTTGACATAATTCTGTAAGGCAACAAACCACAGGAACCATAACAGTATGATAACCATTTGGAGTTTTAGTTTGTCATTTGTCTGCCTTTGTTTGAACTTTGAACTGCTGACGTTTTCCTGCTTAAAGTATCTTAGAGATGTGCTATAAGTGACAGTGAAATTGTTATGATACGTATAATAATCTTTCACCACTCATTTTGTACTTGAGGAAGAAAAACATTGAGCAAGTATCCTGTAAATTTCATAGCTCCAAATTGTTCTTAAGACCTGAACTATGATTTAACATTAGTAATAATAATTTCTGTTTGGTTTTGAGGTATTACATTTTCTTAGCTTTTTTTGAATGCACCTTCTGAACTGAAAACACAACTTGGACGTATGTGACAAAATTATGTGACTATTTTAATAAGTAACATGCAGGTAATTTAATTTTTCTGTTGCATCCATTTCCTCAGGTAACTGTTTTTATTTGAATAAAGAACACAGGGAGAAAGCAACCTGTGAAATAAGTCTGTATGAGATAACGTCCTCTACTCTGTAGGTCACTTTATCCTTTTCCTCCATTGTAAAAATGAAAATTTTTAAGGATGGGAAATAAAACCACTTAAAAGTTTTGGATCTTTAAACAAAATATGTATTGTTACATTAGATCTTGTAGAACTGGAGAAGGTCTTCCTTTCTATTTCTTTTAAGGGGTGAATAAATTAGAGAATTGGAAGTGTTAGAGCACTTGCAGAGCCTTGGCTATGTATGATACAAGATTCTTTAAGATTCCGCTGTGAAAGATCCTGGCGAAAGCTGTGAGAGAGGAGAATCACAGCTTTTATGAAGTCATCAGTATAACGACTTTGATGAATAGCTTCAAAGATATGTATTTCAAAATAAGGAAAACAAAGTTTTGAGAAAAACTTAACATGGTTATAAACATGTTGCTACTGAGGAGAGTTTTATGGGAAATACATGCAATTTTATCTAGATTATGTTTCAAGCAATAAGTCTCTACTGAAATGATCCCATAGGTTATGTTCATTGCCTTTCTTCTTCTTTCACAATGATGCGATGAACAGTGGGATTTGTCCTGATGGACAGATAGATATGGACATTGCAAGATATCCAGTGGGATTTGGTGGTTGTTGAGATAATTGTGTTCTCATTTCATTTCTGTTTTAGGAAAATAATTTTAACCAGGAAATCGGTTCACAAAAAAAGGAAAAAAAGGAAGGCCTAATTTAGCTGTAGCTCGGGTTGAGGGCTTGCTATATCTTTTTGACTACCAATTCAATTCCTCGTATAATAGAGCAGAATCCATATTAATACACTGTGTTCATCATGTGGACTTCAATCCACAAACATTGTTATGACAAAACAAAGTTTAGGATAATAATAAACAGGTCTGGATGTGTGTATGCTATGAGCATGGGGAATTTAGAGATTCATACTGCTTATAGTGAGACCGTAAATGTGTTAGATTTTAGACAGCTAAAATTAGGCAACAAGAATTCCACTGTAGGAGTTTGACTGAATTCTCATCATTAAAACCCACAAGTTGCAAGAACAATATAGGCAGTTGTTAAGTGTTATACTAAAATATGTTGAGAAGTTTTCTGGTGGGGGAAAATGCTGATATATCAATAAATGAAAAATCTAGCTCAGAAAAAGATATTGAAAACTAATATTTCATTGCTAGGAATCTGGAAAAGTGAAATAGGAAAACTGTTGTTTCACTGAACTTTAAAGTGCTTTTTAAATGGAATATTTTGTAGCCGAATTGGAAAGCCACTAGCTTGATAAAATCAATGTCTGTGATCCCTCTTGAACTCTAATTTAATCCTGCAAATAGTAGAGAACATCATTAGTTAAAGATGGAGAAAATGTTAGCAATATTTGAATGATTCTAAAGTTGTTCTTATTGGCAAACTTTCAGAATAAGGGTTTCATGCAGTTCGGTGGAGTTTGCTGTAACAGCAAATGCTGCGTTTTTCACCTGTTCTGAGATGTTCCTCACTACTACTCAAAATAGCTGTTCTTTTATATAGCTGCTTGAAGTCATACACTAGTCATAAGATTTTTTTTTCATTTAAAGGAGAAAATTGTTATTTATAGAAGTCAAACATTACATCAAAATATGAATTCCATTTCATATTTTTAAATAAAAATGCAGATTAAGAGATATATACTTTATCATATCTGAGCTGTTAAAATAATATCTCCATTCTTTTGGAGTGATGAGTTTAAGTGCGTTCTATTCTAAAATAGGAATTGTTTGGATTAAATGAGTCGCAGACAATACAATTATAGCTGAGGGAATTAAAAGATTTAAAATGCTATCTCAATAGACCTGCTGTTAACAGGGGTGATGAGATGGAAAATGCCTGTTTTCTGTGTTGCAAGCATGTATTACAATTGCTTTCTGTGTGAATAAAATACACCAGAAGGGGAAAAAATGTTGTCTTCCAGGGCAGCAAGTCTTGTCTTGTAAGTCTGCGGTTGTGTGTCGTAAATCAGATTAGGCAAGATTTTGAAAAGAGGGAAGTGTGCCATACAGTGTGCATGTCCCACAAGAGAGGCCTTAAGTGGACCTGATTTGAGTATGTTGTTATGAAGTCTTGATGAAAGCACAAGTTTTTCAAGTAACATTCTGTTGATAACTAAAAAATTAAGTTAAAATACGCAGTGCATTCTGCCAAGCACTGTTTTATGAAAATGTAAGCAAACTTGCACTTTGATTCTCTTGTTTGTCAAAATTGCTTTTTGGATGGCTACATCATTTTTCAGTACAATTCCTTCTGAAACACTGGGGGCATACAGGAGATACAAATAGGTGTAATGTTTTTTGAGCTTCATTGTTATGTGGTACAAGTTGAAACGTTTCAATGAACTAGCCATGTTATTTGTCTGTACTTTTCTCAATGAGGAAACTAGTGTTGAGGGCAGAGGGAGGATCTCTGCTAATGAGTTGTTGGTGTGTGTTCCAGATGTTGTCTATTTATGGCAGCTGTAATGTTGTAAGGAGCACAGTGCAATAAAATTCAGCTTTAATATAGAAGAGAGATTCATAAGCTTTTAACAGATGTCCTAAACTGAACATTTTACTTGAAAAAAAATATTAAACACACAAATGTGGGCCATAAAAGGGAATGCTGTTTTCCTACTGCATTTCTGAATTTAGATTTTGGGTTAAGTACAATGGTTTGTATGTTGATCTCTAAACACGCATATTTAAATTTTCTTGGTCATTTAGGCTTTCATGTGACCTAGAACAAGAGAGTCAAATGATACACAACAGATAAAATGACAGAGGTATCATAAATGTTAGAAAGAGTGTATTCGTTCTTCTGAAGTTTTCTTCCACAGTTCTTGGAAAAATCTGATGCTGACATACTGGGTCTGTTGCAATCTGTTGCAAAACAGTGATTGACTTCAGTAAGGCTAGGTCCTCTATCAGATGTCTTCTGTCAACAAAACAAATAATGGAGTGCAAAATGATTTTATTTCTTTCCTTTTTCTTCCCCACTGAATGTAGTATTTGACAGTTTGCCTCCAGCACACTATAAAGAGACAGTGACTACTATACTTTCATGGATCCAGCAGTCAGAAGCTAAACTCTCCATACCTCAGGTTGCAGTTGCTGAATATGAAATCATGGAGCAGAGACTCAGGGAGCTCAAGGTGAGTGTTCAGATTGTGGAATGTTTCAAATGAAAAGTTAAGAGGAACAGAACCATAAGTTGTCATGAGTCTGTTGAAGCCTGTGGATCTTGAGTGATTTATACCCATTAAGGACTTAGTCAAGGGCTGCAGAAGACAGTGGCTACTTACTTCTACCATTTCCTAAAAGTTAACGGAGTGAAAATGTTATTCATCACTGAAACCAGTTTTATAAGATATTGAACATGCTAAGGAAGAGCCTTTGTTTGTCCCCATGATGTATAAAATATTCCTCTGATGATAGTTCTAGTCGTTAAGTATAGCTTTAACTTGTTTCATTTTCCATTGTTCACATGAAAACATTTGTACTTTGAAAAATGCAGCATGTGCGTCATGAGATTTCCTGTCAGATTTACAAGCAGACACAAATGTGGGACAAGTTCTATCAGTGGGTACAAACCTTCCCTGCATTTCAATGTTTGATATCGTTTTACAGACTCATGGCTAATGAACGTGTTTTTTGATGCAGCTAGCAATGCACATGCAGAAATAGAAAGTAGAATATAGAAAGAAAAAATTAGATGGAGCAAATTTGGGATAAGAATTGCAAACGTTTTAAGAGGTTATCAAAAACTTCTAACCATAAAAGCAGCTCTAAGTTTATTCAAAAAGAATATATGTGTATAGTCTGATTCTTTTAAAGTGTAGTCATAGTAAATTCCTATCTCAAGTTAGTGAAAAGTATGTGGATTACCTCCGTTAACAAGTATAAACAACTCTGGTTATATTATCAGTTAAAGTAAAAATTCTGCAATGTAATTTGTGTGAGAAAATTAATTCCAAATAGCTTAGTAGCATGTGTCATTGGAAGTTATAGCAAAGATGACCTACATTTAGAGTTTTCAATCCTTTCTATAGCAGTCTCACCTATGGCTGTGAAAAGTTTGTTCAGAATTGCCCAGTACATGAATCAGAATACTATTTGCTGGTTATGTCGTAGGCTCTACAAAGCTCTCTGCAAGAACAGCAAAAAGGCCTGAGCTATCTCAACACAACTGTGGAAGACTTGTCCAGGAAAGCCCCTGCAGAAGTCAGCCAGAAATATCGATCAGAGATTGAGGTGATCATTGACCGCTGGAAGAAATTGTCATCACAGCTGGTGGAACATTGCCAGAAACTTGAGGAGCTTATGACTAAACTCCAGCGATTCCAGGTTAACCAAACTTTTTCAACCTCAGCTACTGTGTGATGGCTTGTGGCCATAGGAATAGCACAGCATGCTTTTATACACCTCAAGAAAATAAAATAAAATGAAATATCAAAGGAGCACATAAAGGTCAAATGTATTAAAATTTTCACTTGATTTTGGTTGGTCCAAGATTTTACTTTGAATTCTGATTTTATGGCTGTTTCTGCCCATGTTATTTAAGTTTTGGTAAAACTTAACTTTGATTTCATTGAAATTGCTAGCAATATTCCTCTACTTACTTTTTCAATGTAGTTGAAGTACTTTTTAATGCAGCTGAAGTAGCTCTAACGATATTGACTTTAATAGATTCACTTACATAGTTAATGTCATTTGTAGTATGGTAGTATCTTGGCAGCAGTTGCCAAAAATTGGAAGTATACGTGACTTACACAATTATGTGATTTTGAGGTATTTAGAATGACAGCATTGGAACCTTACATTTTTCTTTCTTTTTTTTTTTCACTGTGAGCATTTCGTATTTATACTTATTTATAAATTGCATGTAACAGCATTACACAAGTAAATGACATTAGTGTATAGGAGATGTTTATGACTTAGATGTTATAAGCTTTAAAACAGGTCCATTTTAAACATATTCCTGTTCTATTTCTGTGTAATTTCAAGGGATATGTTTCAGAGGAATTCAGATTATCCACTCACAAAAATGGAGAAAGTATTTTTATGGTTTTGTTTTTCTCCTCCCCCCCACCCCCCCAAAATGAACACTTGCATACTCTTAGAGGATATGGCAAAGAAAATTCTGAAGGCTGATGTCCTGCAGCCATACTCAAAACTGTATCCTCAAAGTATGTCTCTCCTCAGTGGTGTCCCTCTATATGTCTTCTGTTTACAATATCAAATATTTCAGTCCTTGTCCTTGGTTTGCTGGTAGTAGAGTGTGATACGTGAGTAGTTCTGTGTTATGAATTATAGTACAATAGCATATGAGCTGAAATTGTTATTTTCAACTTAATTCAACAGCATTTTCTGGTCAAGGTATTCTTACACTTCTGCTTTTGTACAGAAAAAACTTTTGGAGTAGAAATAAATACTCAATTCATTACTTTTCATCAGTATTTCCATAAGCACAATGGACAAAAAAGGAAGGAAACATTTTATAAGTACCATTTATAATTTAGCTAGTGAAATGACACAGTGCTCCAAATTATAACTTTGTTTCCATAGCTATGTCTCTGAAGTCTGAGGCAGGTCATGACATGAAGTTTAATAGTATGGTTGATTAACTTTGGCCAAGCAGCCAGATGCCCACCCAGCTGCTCTCTCGCTTGCCCTCCTCAACAGGACAGAGGGACAAAATAGGATGGAAAAGTTTGTGAGTTAAGGACAGGAATATCAGTCATGAGTTACTGTCACTTAAAATAGATTTGGGTAGTAAGAAATGAAAACGAAACTTAAAACAACACCTTCCTCCCTCCTCCCCCTGGCCTTTTCCTAGGCTCAACTTCACTCCATTGCTCTCAACTACTCCTCTCCCCACCAAGCAGAGCAGGGACATGGGGAATGGGGGCTTATGGTTAGTCCATAACAGTTCAGGAAAAGCCCGTGTGGCTCTCCTTGGGCTGCAGCTTCCTTCAGGAAATGTCCACCTGCTGTGGTGTGGAGTCTTCCCTGGGCTGCAGTGCAAATACCTGCTCTGGTGTGGTCCACCATGGGCTGCAGAGAAATACCTACTTCACCATGGTCTCTTCCACAGCTTGGAGGCGAAACTCTCCTCCTGGAGCGCTCCTCTCCCTCCTTCTTCACTGAGCTGGGTGTTGGTGTTCACACTGCCATTTCTTACATTTTTTCTCTCCTCTTCTATCTGTCTGACATTTTTGCCCTTTTTTAATCAGATTTCCGCAGAGGTGCCACCAGCTTGGCTGAAAGGCTTAGCTGTGCCCTGCTGTGGGTCAGCTGTAGAGCTTGCTGTGTCTGGAATGGGCACAGAGGCAGCCACCCCTGAAGCTGTGTCCACCCCCTCCCCACTACCAAAACTTTGACACCTACGCCCAATACAACTAGAAAACCTGAAAATTGATTTTATCAATAGCATAGTGAAATACTTGCAATTGCACAAAACAGAACAATATTCTTTGCTTGTGAAATTCCAGCCTGTATCTTTTTTTTTTTTTTTTTTTTTTTTCTGTTNTTTTTTTTTTTTTTTGTCCTGAATTTTTTGGGACAGAACTTTAGAGTTTCAATTGCTCTTCTTAAAAGGAGAATGTGCAGTCTTGAACATGATGGCCATGCTCTTTCTAGCATGTATACTTAAGCTATCTGAGCTATTTTTGAATACAAATCTTAGCCTTTATATTTATTGCTGAAATCATTGTGGTATACAGTTAATATGAAACTCCTTGTTTTTTCAACTCCTTGAATGACTTGCCTTCTGGACAATTGTTTCAGCTGTTGCAATTCATGAAATGTGTCTGCGTGGGATACAATGAAATCAGCCTTGATAGATAACGCATTTGCAGTCAGATTCAAAATGTAAGGCATACGTTCGACCTCCATTGGTAGCTGGAGACTGATTCTTCTTTAAATAAATTCTGTCAGATCTGTATTTTGCAGCATTAATGAACTATACTTTAAGTATTCATGTAAAGGTATTAAATTTTCACCATGAAATATGATTCTGAACTATTTTTACTAAATGAGAATTGAATGCACAGTAGAGACTTCAACAGTGTTTTTGTAATTGCCATTCTGAACTGTATTGGTAATTTCTGTATTATTATTTTTGTTAATTCAATTCATTTTCCATAGTAGCCTGTTGTCATTAGATATATCAAGCACATTAGGAAAATGTTCCCTTTGGTTATCTACTGTGTAATAGTTCTTAAAGCATTTTCAGACACTTTTTAGGGCACAATCTGTGTTCTAATGAAATGTCCTTTTCTATGTTTTAAATCAGTTTTGCTTTCAGCGTATAATAGCAATATGTACTTCGCTGTTGATGAAAACAGTTTGATGAACAAATACATTATAATTTGCCTTTGAAATTTTTGCTGTTTATCAATTTTATTTTAACATGCGCATCTGTTTACCTAAGGTAGCATTTCAAGATAATTTTAAATGACATTTTTTAAAGGACAGTTTAAATTTCTCATTGACTGCAAGATTAAATAAAGTCTTTCATGTCTAGGATTGAGCAAAGCTGGATATGGTTCTCTTGACAGGTCATTAAATCTCATTCTACCTTTTATGGTCTTAGATTATCTATGTAATGCTTCCTTGGATTGGTAGGGTTCCTTATTTGCAAGCATTTGATGTTCAGCTTTTTTTTTTTTTTTTAGTAATTGCAAGGTATAATTAAAGCGTATGGAAAGCAAATTACTGATTACAAATATTCTAGTGCTATAGGCAGTAAATGAGACTCAGTCTCTGAAATTCTCTTTTCGTCTCTGTCATTGAGTCATTACATGATTTTGGTTTCTGGAGTGAATTTGTTTCAGTTACTGTTTCAGCTACAACTTTTTTATTCTGAGTAGTGAGGGAATTTTTCTGTCTTGTGTTCTGGTAGACAAAAAGGCAATAGAACACACAACTTCCAAAATGAGCCTGAAATTTAAACAGAAGCACGGGAGGATTTGATAGGTGAGCCTGAATTAATTGCCAAATATGAGTAATCTGAAGCCATACAAGGACCTAATGAACATGCATGCAACATCTAAACATAAATAATATCTGGAAGGCATAAACTTGAGAGACAGAAAGTTGCCCACCACTCACAGACACGTTGAACTTGGGCAGAAATGGTCAGATTGCAGGAGTCAATGACAGTCACAAATAAAATTGGTTTTGCTTGTTTGTTGTGTTTGTATTTTTCCAAGTACTTTCAGACAGTCCAATAATCTCAAAATTAAATTGCAATGAGTTTTAGTCATAGTACCAGAATGAATTACATTCAGCTTTTTTACTGCTATTCTGTGACATACCATAAAATGTCTTTTTAATAAACAGAATGACACTAAAACATTGAAGAAGTGGATGGCTGAGGTAGATGTTTTTCTGAAGGAAGAATGGCCTGCCCTTGGTGATTCAGAAGCACTGGAAAAGCAACTTGAACAGTGTACAGTGAGTATTACCTGTCTGCTTGACAACTATTTCTTCTCTATGTGCTTAGTTTATATAGGATTTACACAAATTGTTACTGTTCCTAAAAATAAATTCACGTTGTAAGAGGATTGTCTTCTGCAATGTGTTTGAACCTGCTGCATTTCCTGTGTTTGAAGGAAAGTTCTGTTCAAAAATGGGAAACCTGAATACAGAGAAAAAGCATACAGGGATGTGTAAGTATATATTTGTAGCAGGAGCAAAACATTGAACAAGAGGGGACTTGCAGCAAATAATAAGTTAGTAGCCTCTTAAGATAGTTGTTTATTTAGTTTGTTGAGTTTACAAACATTGCATGTGTATTTATTATGTGCTGTATGATCTGTGTCAGATCTTTTTCTGCATCTACTACTCACACATGAATTACAGGTTTTTCTGACTGGACTGAAAGAACTTGCAGGTATTGTGAGTTGTATCCATTTTTCTCTCTAAACTGAAAAGTTCCAGGGTTTTCTTCCGGCAGAGTTTTAAAGCATCATGAAGTATTGATACTTCCATCACAGGGTTTACAAATTTTTCTGACTGTCCCAACAGAGTATATAAGTGCAGTGAATCTTGTAGACCATAATAGTCCCTGACTGTGTGTTCAATGGCATTTACAAGTTCTGTAAATGTTCTGGCAGGATGTGTTAATATTATGAAAGATACATACTGATCTTACAGAACTACAAGCTTTTCTGAATTACTGTTTTACCCTGTATTAAAATAAAAATGATTATAAATGATATGGAAGAATTTTTACCTCTTACAGAGTTGTGAGTTACATGCAACTCCTTTAGAATGTCACATAAATTTATGAAGAGCTTGCAAAAATATTAGCCACTGAAGTCAAGTATGTAATAAAGTTAGTCAAGTATATAATAAAGTTACCAAAATCATCATCACCATTTGTATTACTTACAGATTTTTCTTCTGTGTAAGAAGCCCAGGTCTGAAGGTCTAAAGAAGGCCTTAGAAAATAAAATTGAAGGTGGCAAGTTAGAACTACCTCAGGGTTTAAATAATCTTCAACTGCAAATAACATTCTAATAACTAGAAATAACCTAAGGATATCACCATTCAGATCATTCTAAGGAAGCTGTCAGGTGAATTACCAGCCTAAGGGTAATGCATAGTTATTAAGATGGCTTCACAAATAATTTTCCACCATTATGATGGGATGTTCTTTCACAAATATAAATAAAAGATCTAGACATAGTAATAGATACACATTATGTGTGATATTACATTATATGTAGTGTATATGTATGTATGTACTATATGTATGTATATATAATATATAGTAAATGTATATTTAAAGCTTTATAGTCTATATTTTGCAAATGAACTTCACGTGATATAGAGTAGCTTACCTCATTATGGTTGCTCATTTCTTTTTTATTTATTTTCATAGTGAAGTCTGTTAATTGTGCTCATTTGACTGGAGATCTGGACCAAAGACATGTCAGAATCCCATGTAGAAACATTTTGGTAGGGATAGTATAACTGACACAGTTTGTGTGAATGCTGCTTGCCTAATCTTCTGCTACTCCTTTAGGCTTTAGTAAATGACATCCAGACAATCCAGCCCAGTTTGAACAGCGTTAATGAGGTTGGGAAGAAAATGAAGAGTGAAGCAGAGCCAGAATTTGCTTCCAGAATAGAGACAGAACTAAAGGAGCTCAATGCTCAATGGGA
Organism: Chauna torquata; assembly: GCA_013399475.1. NCBI lineage: Eukaryota > Metazoa > Chordata > Aves > Anseriformes > Anhimidae > Chauna > Chauna torquata. The sequence goes on along the minus strand of VXAL01013256.1, from coordinate 43,214 downwards.
ACACATTTGCCAACAGGTATCAAGTCTCCTTCTGTGACTGGTTCTTTTCAAAATAATAATCAGATTTCTTATTGGCAGAATTTGTCCTTCTATGCATACCCAGTAGATAGGAAATTATTTAGAGGAAACCAAAGAAAATCCAAGATAATGATTAGTGCTTTAATTGATATGTATGAAGTAACTCAAGCTTCTTATACAGATACTAAGGAATGTAAGGATTTCAGTTATTTTGAAATAAGAGATGAGACTTTCTGAAGGATGGAATTCAGGAGATATGCTGTACCTGTTTTATAGACAGAGAAATTGAGGCTGCTATTTTATAAATTACTGTACGTGTGCAAAATACTTTCCTTACTTTTTTTTTTTTTTTATAAGACCAGTTATAAAAAAGTTGATCTTGGAAATCTCTAAGACATTTTATTGACCCTGTACTGTAGTCTTTCGTATTTGACTAATGTAGAGTTTTTAATTGCTTATTTTTTTAATATTAATACATCAGATATCTTTGCACTTCTTTCAAAAAAATTTCAAGTAAAGCCTTGTTAGTTTACAAGTTTGCTACAGTTTTATTCTGACTTCCCTGATAATTTTCCTGTAATAGTTCCATTCAATACACTGCACAAATTATTGCCTCTCAATAGGCATTTCCAGTACAACTTTTACAGTAACAGCTATTAAAACACATGAGTAGTAATAAATATAAAAGTCAGATTGGTTTATTCTTTCCAGGTGATAGAAGATTACTCTGTCTTCTGGTACTGTGACAGAGGAAGAGGCAATTTTGCAGGACCCCATGTTGTTCTGCTTTCACACTTGTTGGACGTGTCCTTTTTATTGTTACTTTGTTTTGTTCTGTGAAACAACATTTTTGTAGAACATCTAACAATCAGTGCTCAAGGACAGGTAAAAAGTCAGAAACTTAGACCAAATACTAAGACACAGTTCCTCCTGATGATACTGAAAATAAGATTTACCTAAGTAGCATCACTGTGCAGGATATTGCAGTGATCAGCTCTGCATACTCAATTCTGAAAATGGCACCATGGCAACTGGGTGTTTTTGTTGCAAACTTCCTTATACTGGGAAAGATGGTTCAGTCACTGCTATCAGTTATGGACAATTTTGGTAGGCTAATGCACAATTCAATAAGTGGCAATATAACAAGTTATATGACTTCAATATAGTGATAGTGATGGGCAAAAGACTTAATGAAAGTTTTTTTCACTCTCAGATAAGTATTTTCCTCCAGTAGAAGTTTGCTTTTTTACTTACCTCTCTTCAGGATATACACCTTTCTGAGATCCAATAATGACTTCATCAGCAAGAGTAAGCTGTGCGTATTGCTTGTTTTATTCTCTAACAGGTTGCATTCAAACTCATTATAAGGTCATCTGAGTTTATAGCTCAAGGGCCTCTGGTTTCATCCTTGGTTGTACTTGCAAGGTCTCCTGTGGTTGTTCGTTTTACATCCTTTAGAAGATAGTTCCTGGGTGATGTTTTTTCAGATGTGTTTTCTGATGACCTCAGTATGTGCTCTTGTTCTAGGATCATTAGACACTCATTCTGCACAGAAATATTCACTAAAAAAAATGTACGTATACACATATGTTGTACTTTCCCCATTGCTTAGTACTGATATCTATCTAAGTACTTGTTATTAACAGCTGTCTAATTTACAGCTCTAAGTATGGGATTGAAATTGGTTCTTTTCAGGCTAAAATGCGGTTAAGTTTGTGCAGTAGACTTGCTTCAAGTACCACATAATGTTTTCTTTCTTAAAGGCCTATGCTAAGAAGGCAGCATTAAAAGGTGGTTTGGATAAGACTGTGAGCCTCAGAAAGGATTTGTCAGAGATGCATGAATGGATAACACAAGCTGAGGAAGAATATCTGGAAAGAGATTTTGAGTATAAAACACCTGATGAATTACAGAAAGCTGTTGAGGAACTGAAGGTAAAAGATGAACGAAATCCTTGAACTGTTTCTAAAATTCTTTTTGAAGCCTCTGTTGTAAAGAAAGTCTACTCTTTCATTTAGAAAGAGGTCTTTTGATATCTATTTGTTAGCCTGAAATATAAAGCGGTAGGTGGCTTCAAGTAATTTCTATTTGGAAGATGTTTGAACATATTTGAACTTTCACAGAAATACATTGCTAGTTGTTTCCCCGCTTCCCTCCCACCGCG
>VXAL01013256.1:23991-37172 GCA_013399475.1 Chauna torquata | reverse complement strand
TTAATAGGCTGTTGGATTTTTTTTTTTCCTGACAGAATTGTCAGAGGCAATTCTGAAGGAATTATTTGAAATCTGCTTCTTTCTCACACCAGAGCTACAATTTCTTTTTTACAGAGAGCAAAGGAGGAGGCCATGCAGAAAGAAGTAAAAGTGAAGCTTATTACTGATTCTGTGAATAATTTTATAGCAAAGGCTCCACCTGCAGCTCATGAGGCTTTGAAAAAGGAACTTGATGTTCTAATTACCAACTACCAGCGACTCTGCAGCAGACTGAATGGAAAGTGCAAAACTTTGGAGGTATCTTGTCAATCATTGTATTTATAGCCATTCTAACTGCAAAAGTAAGGTAGAGAACGAAGGTGTGTTATTGTATGGGATCATGAGTAGCCCACGGCTCTCCTCACTGTATGAGTTGTATACTAAATACGACACGTTGTGAGCCATATAAATCTTGTTGGGAATCGTATGTACTGGAGAGTCAAATTAAAGAGAAGCCTCAGGCATGGTTTATAGATGGGAGACAGCAATGGCTGTTCAGGGTTCTTATCCCTTCTGAGATGAAGCCAAGCATCTGGCCTCTGTAGCAACTCTGTGATGTTGTCTCCACCAGCTCTTCTAGGCTTCTTTCTTCCATGGCTAAGAATTTTGATTAAATGGCCCTGAAGCTGGACAGGTGGTATAATATCAGCATGAGAACAGCATTTGATCTGCTGGCAATCTGAATGTGTCTCCTGCGTTTTGAGTTGACCCTACCGTTTTGGTCAGCTCCATTACGGATTCTTGCCCTAGGACTATTTGTATTTTACACAGAGGTCACAGTGAATTAGGTATGGTTTTTTGTTGTGAACTAATTTGTGCTAGCTAACTTTGGAGAGGACAGTTATATACTTGGGTAAAATTTATCTCCTCTAGATTTCTCTGTGGGAAATCAGGTCACCAGGCTGAACTGGTAATCTGTGTTTGCCCTTACCAGTGATGATGTTATTGTATGGTAATATAATATGGTAATAAGAAACAGAAAAGTCCTTCACTTAGTGTAAGCACTACTCAGCAACAATTAAAACATCAGTGTGTTATCAACATTATTTTCATCCTAAAGCCAAAACACAGCACCATACCAGCTACTATGAAGAAAATTAACTCTGTCCCAACTGAAACCAGGACAAATTTATACTAAATGTGTTTGAGAATTAATTTCTGTAGAGATTTTGGTCAGAATTCTTGAGAGCTGTGTTTTTAGTTACTTTATGAATCTGTGCTTTAAGTAAATAATGCACAGACTATATAAGCAACTTTACGTCTTGTAATAAAGACAAACTTCTGACATGAATCCTTAAAAATCTGATAATTTGTATATTTAGAAGAAAAATATACAGAAAAGCATACGAAGTGAATACTTCATGAAACAGAAAAGAATCAAGTTGTGTTTTGCAGAAGTGTTCATTTCTTTATATTATCTTCCATGGTTTTGCCCTGTTTAGTCAAAATGTTTTGGTTGTGTAATGTATTTATTTGGAATCCATAAATATTGGAAAAAAATCAACTATAGGGCACCATAACCATCAGACATCATGGTGTTTTGGAAGCATGCAATGTTTTCGATGTTTTAATAAGTGAAAATTGGCTGTGAGAGCTTCAATCTCAACAAACGTTTTTTTCTCCATCAGGAAGTATGGTCATGTTGGCATGAATTATTGTCATATTTGGATGCAGAAAATAAATGGTTGAATGAGATGGAATTGAAACTCAAGGCAACTGAAAATATCCAGGGAGGTGCAGAGGAGATTTCTGAGTCTCTAGATGTAAGTGCTGACTTAAATAATACCAAATCACATGTACTCATAAATTTTAAATCACATTATATTCAAAACATACTGCAAATCACTATTACATGAGCAAGATGCAGAATATTTGGAAAGTCTTGTGTTGTCACTTGATTCAACAAATCAGGTTTTGAATTTAAATCCACCTAAGTGAAATGGAGTAATTAAATGTGTTATGCCTGATGTCATACGCAATCTGTGGGGATAATAAAATGTATGTTTTAAAAAACTGCCTTTCCTAAGTCAGTTAAAAAGTATTAAAGACTTTAGAGAGAGCAAACTTTCATCCTAGAACTGCAACCCTGTTTATTATTACTTCTTTTTCATGGAACCTTTCAAATTTTTAGAAATACAGTTAGAAATTCAGTTAATACTCTCAGTGGATCAAAATACAAAATGATACATAGGTAATGTCTTTCTGCCATTGAACTTCATCCATCAAGATACTCAAGCAAATTTTTTATACTTAAGTATGCAAACATTGCCATTGAACTCATTGGGCATATTCCACGTGCTTAAAATCAAGCACTCAATTTATTGCTTTATAAAGAATTGTTCTCTCGTTATAGTAATAGGTAGTACAGGATGTTTGTTTTCAAGATATAGGACATTGATGTTTTTGTCTTTCTCTCTACTTTTATTGTGCACGAAATGTGAAGTTTCCTACATTTTTAAGAGGAATTATGATTGCTCTGTAGAATTTTATTTACAGAAAGAACAAACTACTCTTTGACCTTGTTTCAGTCTTTGGAACGTCTAATGAGACATCCAGAAGATAATCGCAATCAGATTCGAGAATTGGCTCAGACTTTAACTGATGGTGGAATCTTGGATGAATTGATCAATGAGAAACTTGAGAAGTTCAATACTCGATGGGAAGAACTGCAGCAGGAAGTATATTTAATAATTGACCTTTCCTCCCATTAAACAGCTGACAGTCTAGCACCATTTAACAAAAAAAAAATATTCCTAAATGAGTGCACAAACATTGACTTACTTTAGAAGTGGACCAATTGCATAGGTGGGGTGGGTTAATTCCAGTAGCTAACAAAGCACCACGTAGCTGTTTGCTCACTTTCCCTTCCTGGTGCCATGGGGGAGTCAATCAGAAAAGGTAAGGAAAACTTGTGGGTTAAGGTAAAGGCAATTTAATAAGTGAAGAAAAAAAAAGGAAGAAAAACAAGTGATGCAGAAGTAATCACTCACTACCCAACAGACTGATACCCAGCCAGTCCCTGAGCAACAGCAGTTTGGGAAAAACTCCTCCCCCAGTTTTATTGCGGACCGTGACACTATACGGTATGGAATATCTGTTCAATTCAGGTCGGTTTACAAAGGAGTAAAGTAGCAAAAATGAGAACAAACTCTAAATAAATGCAGAACAACCTTACAAGACAGAGTATCTCGGCAGTTAAATTGCAAGTATTCACTGTAAATACATGAAAAGTGATATTAATGGAGGGCAATGAGTCTTGACTTCATATATGAAATTACAACTTTTGAACTGTTACTGCTCAGAAGGAAGATCTTGTGGTTATGAAGAGAAATGTCAGGAAGAAGTCAGCTCAGTACATGGTAAAAATGAAAAGGAATTATTAGGGAAAGAACCAGCAAAGAAAACAGTGACCCTCATTATGAGTGGAACCAGAATATGTTCAAAGACGAGCTACAAAGATGACAAAAAGTTACTTAGTTTCAATGGCATAAGTGACACACAAGGAAAAATTTTGGAAAGCAGGTGTAAGAGAATGATTATTACCACAACAAGGGTAACTTTTTTGCTTCTTTCATGGTTCTTGAAATGTACTTGTTCTTGAGAACAGCAGAAGTAATAACACAACACTAAATATTAAGGAAGGGGCCTCAGCTGTTCTGAGCTTAAACTTGAAGGATGGTGAGGGAAAGAGCCAAGTTCTCTTTAGTAACTACTTGCTGGTAGTTCCAGTGCGGTCCAGGCATTCATGTTGTCTCATATTTCTGGACAGTGTCCTAAGTGAAAATTTAACATAACTTTATTTCTGTATACTTCCTAGACTTCACTTCTCTTCTCTTCTCTTCTCTTCTCTTCTCTTCTCTTCTCTTCTCTTCTCTTCTCTTCTCTTCTCTTCTCTTCTCTTCTCTTCTCTTCTCTTCTCTTCTCTTCTCTTCTCTTCTCTTCTCTTCTCTTCTCTTCTCTTCTCTTCTCTTCTCTTCTCTTCTCTTCTCTTCTCTTCTCTTCTCTTCTCTTCTCTTCTCTTCTCTTCTCTTCTCTTCTCTTCTCTTCTCTTCTCTTCTCTTCTNGACTTCTGTTTAAATTCAGATATTTTCCCTAGAATTCTGCTTCTTAGTGTTTGTTTTTTTCCTGACTTCGAGGAAAAAACAGGGAATACAGAGAATTCCTGTGTGTGAAAACAGGACTTTCACATAGTCTTGCTGAGTAATTCAGTCTTCACAATAATAGGCATTAAATAAAAATTCATGCTAGCTGCATGGGTTAAAATTGAAAAGTACGATATGTATTGTGAAATAGTGACCAGACTTCTGGAGACAATTTTGGTGGGTATATAGGCAAAATATATTAGAAATGTATTCACTGCTTTCCAGTTTAAATAAGGACATAAAGGGGAGAAGGTGAGAAAGCCTCTCCCTTCTTGGAAAGCTAATCTGAATTTTCTGTGCTGTTTGTGTAGCCCTGTTGAAAATTCAAACAGCATGCACTCTCCTTGCATAAGGAATGCATTGCAGGCATATAACAAGACTATGCAGCTTGTGTTCAAGGTCACTTCTACTTCAGACCGGCTAGTAGGCTATCCTAATGTGGTTTTTTAATTTTATTTAAATAATTATGCAAGTAATTACCAAGACAATAAGCTCATGTGAGCAAAAGCTGGTAGGTGAAATGTTTATTTACTACTATTAGAGCAACCAAACCAAACCTCTGCCATACAAATTATGCTGTGTTGCTACTGAGATATTCATTTTTAAAGGCAGATCAACATTTTATGTTTGTATACCTTATCTTTTTTAGTTAACAAAGAGATTATATTTAGTTTACTTTTGAACATCTGGGACTGGTCGATAAAGTGACATACACCCTATCTTTACCTTTCAAGGACTGATTCACTTACAAATACATATATTGGATCTACAAAACACTATTGCCTGAAGAAATTCAAACTAATATTGCAAGTGGCTGTCATGCTTTGTAACCCTGAAAGTGATTTACATCCTGTAAAACAAACTCCAGAAACATCAGCTAGATATTCTTGAGACTGTGCTTGCAAAAACCTGTATAAAATGTTGTTTTTCATAGGGGGTTTACACTACATTCAATTTTTATTCTTGGGCATTGTCTCTTAATTTCTTTTAGGACTCTTCTCAAGATTACACTTTTCTTTCAAATACCACATGTTAATCATTTGTTGCAATTTTCCTATTTTGTTCTCCTCTCAAGAGGAGAAAAGAATTCTTCATGCCCCGTATACACGATTACTTTGAAGAGGGCTTCTTCTACAACCTCTAAGGCACAGACTGCACCTGCTGATAATCTAAAGAGATAAAGAAGTCCTCGTTGGTATAATTTACGCTTTTGGACTACTTCTAATCAAAGATGAATATCACTTTGGGGTTGGAGGGTCAAATATTTGTAGCAACATTTCAAAAACACACTATGAAATATTACTAGAATTTGCAGAGAAGTTAGTTCTAGCTTGAGCAGTATAAAAAATTCCTGGGCACAAAATGAATACTTTGAATGCTAGAAAAGGTGTTTCTAATATAACTAATCCACTCTGATTCTAAACTAAAAGTGGAATTAATTTGATAAAAAAAAAGTACAGACAAGTTGTAATGTATCTCAATCACAAAAAGCCATAAGAAACTATAGAGACTTTGGTAAAAAATTCAGTCCATAAATACTTTTTCTTTTCTCCTTCCTAACAGCAGGTTGGTTGTTTTTTTTTTTTCATTTGTTTTTATTTTCCTTGACAGCTGTCAACATTTCACTGGCTCAGAAATAAATAAACAGTTTGTTATTTTCCTGAGATTTGCTGTTTAGCAATTAACTGTCAGACACTTCCCCTTAGAGACTAAAGCCTCCAGCTTTATTGACTATGATCTGATAGCAGAGCTAGAGCTTCCTGTTGTGTCAGACCCATTTATAAACTGTGGTGCTAAAGAGTCTGTTTCTTCCTTAGACTAAAATAAAACCAATATTCTTTCACTGAAATAAAAAAAAAAAAAGATCATAAAATATATTTAATTTTTGTATACATGTGTATATATATGACCAATTTCAACTTTCATATGTCTAAAGATCAAATATACATATATAGACATGCATGTGCAAACACATAAAGGAGTTTTAAGGACAGATTTGAAACTCAGGTTCACGTGTGTGTAGTATGTCTGCCACTTTTTGAAAAGCCCTGTAATGCTTACCTCCGTCTGTGCCTTTTCTACTGAAAGAGAAAGAAGAAACTTCCTCCATATTGTTGCATCCCTCTTGCTTAAATTGATAAGTATACTGTAATGCCAGTGACAATGTCAGGGAACTACTCAGTGAACAGGGTTAAGTTTTTGAGTCACTTGATACATACTGGAGAAATATTTTACATTTTGCCACGTCTTCAACTGTATTGTACCTTTTATAAAATTATTATGAAGACTCTTTGGTTGCATTTACAGTGTAAATTAACCAAGGTCAGGGCATAGGCTTGATTATTGACCTGTGCTTGTCCATACAGTTTAAGTGTTGGTTCATTCTCTACGAGTGTCACATAGCTCTCTCTGAGGTGATGAGTGAGCACAGTTCAGGTGAGGGTCCTCCTCAATGCTAAATTAACTTCTCTCTCCTATGTTGTGGTTTAGCTTCGGCAGGTAGCTCAGCACCACACAGCCGCTCGCTCACTCTCCCCAGGGGGGATGGGGGAGAGAATCAGAAAGGTGAAAGCACGAGAACTCATGGGTTGAGATAAAGATAATTTACTTAGTAAAGCATAAGCCGTGCACGCAAGCAAAGCAAAGCAAGGAATTCACTCGCTACTTCCCATGGGCAGGCAGGTGTTCAGCCACTCCCAGGAAAGCAGGGCTCATCATGCCTAACAGTTTCTTGGGAAGACAAACACCATCACTCCCAACGTCCCCCCCTTCCACCTTCTTTCCCCCAGCTTTATTGCTGAGCATGACGCCACATGGCACGGGACATCCCTTTGGTCAGTCTGGGTCACCTGTCCTGGCTGTGTCCCCTCCCAGCTCCTTGTGCACCCCCAGCCTCCTCGCTGGCAGGGCAGCACGAGAAGCAGAAAAGTCCTTGGCTCTGCAACAACTAAAACATTCGTGTGTTATCACCACTATTTTCATCGAAAATCCAAAAAACAGCATCGTACAAGCCTCTACGAAGAAAATTAACTCTGTCCCAGCCCCATGACATGGTACCACTGCATTCCCACATTGGTCTGATATTATCTGTCTGTTCATCCGGGCTGTTCATGAGTTTTGGAAAAGATACACTTTCACCTCATTTGGAAGATACAAAATGTCACACAGGTTCCTGGGTTTTAGTCAGATCCTTTCTGAGGACCATGAAAGGGAGGTGCTTTGTGTGTGTACACAATTAATTTGTGTGCACATACAGATATCACAAGCATTGCATATATGTTTATCTGTCTTCATATTTGAAATCCGGTCATAAGAATTTAGTGAGATTCATGCAAGGATTTGTTGTCATTTTTTCTTATTTTTTATCTGCTTTAATATTTGATCAATGAATTTGGGAATGTTTCATTTTCAAATTATATTTGAGGACAGGATTTTGATATACATAGTTCCTGCTGATATCAGCACAGAGATGACAATTTTTCAATCACCCCATATTGTCATACAACTTTAAGCCTTTTTGTGAGTTTCCATGCAGCAGTAACTACTGTAAAATCCAGATTCCTGGTTTGGCAGTGCATTTCATTGCATGTATGCTGGTTGGTGCTGAGGCTGGCAGCAAATTTATCTATACTTAAGCAACTGTCTAGCTACAAATAATAATTAGCATGGCTCAGCATTTAACAAATACTCAAAATTTCAAGTATTACTGTAAAGTAGTTTTTCAAAAGGACATAGCCAAATTTGTGCTTGGTATATTGAATTCTCCAGGAAGGGTAAGCACTTAAATTAATGACTAGTAAGAATGGGACTTTCTCACTATCTTACTTTAAATGACAAGCTTTCTGAACTTCAGAACAATACAGCCCTCAGTACAAACAGGCTATGCATGTAGGTTAGTCCCACCAGAGCCAAAGAGATTGGTAAAGGCAGACTAGACACATGAGAGAGATTTTCTTCATAGAGGCAGGTCTCCATGCTTTAAGGGTGGATGCCCTTACCCATGGACCATAGAAACGTACCTACCCTGTCTCTGATCTACTGTCTTCAACCTCCTGTAAACTGATAGAAATGGAAAGGTAGAGAGTGACTGTATCTTAACCAGGCTTGCAAATTAGTAGTAAGGACTGCCAAGGTAAATTGAAGCTGTTGAAGAATTGAAGAAATTTTTAACCCTGCTGCTTTGAACAGGCCAAGAACATTGTGATACAAAATCTCAAATCAGAGGAAGGTAAAAGTCGTTTAAGTAGTAAGCCTTGGTTCTGTACTGGGAAGTAACTCTGTTTCAATGGTTTATTTGGTGGGGTGGTAACACCTTAGTGGCTCAGGTACTTCTGTTAACACTGACAGCATGGGTCCAATACAGCTGCTGAGTTCCACAGGAGGTTCCTGGAACTGGCACTGATACAAGATTATCTGATCAGCTGTTTTGAAATAGCACAAAGCAGCTTACAAACACAAATATAGTAAATACTGGTTGCATTCCCGTTCTTTAACTAATGCCAACAGCTAGCAAGAATGCTTACAAGAAGTAATTTTAGTTTGTTAAATGTGAAGCTCTATAAGAATTGAGGCTCCATGAAGAAGGTACAGATATATCAAGAATTCTCACTGAATTGCTGAGAGATATTTTTGTTCAAGGCAAGAGTTTTGTAATACCTATGAAATCAAATTGAAGTATAGCTGTCTCCCCAGTGAGGAAAAGTGTGATTTGACTTGAAAAATGGCAGGACACCTAGCAAGTTATTTAAAGAGTCCTTTCTTCCTCCCTCCTCTGATTCATGTCAAAGAAAGTCACTTTATTCTGTGGTCAGTAATATGGCTATACAGAGAAAAACTGTACTGGGTTTGAGACTGTTGATAGTTATTATGTGCTTTGTATAAAGCGGAAATTCTGCTAGGTTTAAGGTAAAATATGAGAGAGCAGGTGAACAGAACGATAGATGGAAGAAAGTACCAGGTTATTTATTACTTGATAATTACTACATTAAACTGTTACAAATAATAGTTAAAGCTAACCAATTTATGTTAAGTGTTTAAATAAATACAGATGTGTTTTAAGGACAAATTGGAAAGATAATTTATTGTTCTGACTTGCCAAACCATAAAGGGAGCTTCTTTGAAAGGAAAGCATCCTTCTCAAAAAAAAAANTAACTCCTAAAAAAAAAAAAAAAAAAAAAAAGAAGAGGATTGTATAAAAGGTGAAGATAGGCAATCCACTGTGGCACTGACGGTGGACTAGAAGCAAGTGTCAGCTTCCTAGACTAAAAGGAACTATGGTTAGAATGATAATAGATTGGGAAAGCCATCAGACAAGGCAAGGACCCATCTCTTTTTTCAGACTAGGCATTGCCTGTGTCCCAGAAAGCTATTTATACTTCATCTATGAGAGCTCCTTCTTAAGAGAGCCTTTATCTCTCTCACTTACTGAAGTGGATTGTCTCAGATGGGATTGTACCCTATTCTCAGTAAACAAAATCTCTTGAACTATATAATAAGATCAGCAGGGCTGCTATGCCTCAGAACGAAAGACTGAACTATCAAGATGATTTTATTTTACAGCTTTGCCAACTTCCATTCGCTATAGAAATCCTCAGTGCAGGGTCCTACACTTTTTATAATTTGTCTGTGCAGTCCGGGGTGGTTTTTTTGTTTGTTTCTTAGTAAAAAGAACTGAATGAGTGGCAAAAAGATGCGCAGCTTATCATATAAAAAGGTGGATGAGCAGAAGTCATGAGTACTATTTTTGATTCTTAGCTTGCATTTTGGAAAAAAAAGCGAAAACATATTATGCACATTATTGTTGTTAGTATTGATAATGTTGTCACTGTTTTTAGGCTGTGAGAAGACAAAAGAGTCTCGAACAGAGTATTCAGTCTGCCCAGGAGACTGACAAAACCCTCCGCTTAATCCAAGAGTCTCTTGCTGTTATAGACAAACAGCTAACAGCCTACATTGCAGACAGAGTTGATGCAGCACAGGTCCCTCAGGAAGCACAGGTAAGTTATATACATTTTGAAATGATGTGCTTACCAGTTTTCTCAGTCAACCAAAGAGCATTTGGTTGTCCCTCAGCCTCATACTACTAAGGGGGATTTGCAAGATGATCAGTTTGAAAGTGCAAGTAAATTTTAGGTCGGATTACTTTGAGAAGGTCAAGCTAATTCTCTAGTAAATTCGTATTTTCCTTCTGCTTTATCTGGTATACCTGTCCAGAAGATGTAAAGAACTATAAATGTCATGGAAGACTATGCAGTAACTTTAAAATGGCAAAGATAAACAATGTGACTCTTCAAAATCCAAATCCCATCCTAGAAAGAAGGAACTTGTGGTCTTCAGTACTCTTAGATGGCTCTTTTACAAAGTTGATTACATGGCCTAGGAATTGTTGCTAAATTATTAAAGCATGGACATCATTGTTAATTATTTCATAATGTGCAGATGTGTTTATATTTATTTCAATTTTTACTGCTCATGTAAATTGAACAGAATCAGCTTTTCTTATTCCTTAGAAATGGTTTGTTGAGCCTTTGAAATAAAATGGTACATCTAATTCTCATTTTTACTCTTTGTTTGCTCTATCACATCTGCTTTACAGCAGCATTAAGATGGTAAGAATACAAGTTTAAATAAAATCAAGTATCTCCAGTATTAAAAAAAAAAAAAATCCAGAATACAGTATTATTATTACACACAGCAACTTTTCTGTACTTTCCAGTTAAATTTAGGAAGACAGATTCCAAAAAAAAAAAAAAAAAAAAGAAACCTACAGGAAAGTTGAAAACAGATGCTTTATAATGCTTTCTGGCATGCCCGTAGAGTTAAAATTCACTGTAAAACATGGGTGTTTTGCAAGGAGTAGATTATCTTAATTATATTCTGAGCTGAACATATGTAGCTCTGAAAATCATGTTTTGTCTCTCTTAAAAATGAAAGTTTCCATGTCTTTTGAATTAAAATGTAGATGGATGTACCTTTCAGTTGCTTTTTTAGTGTGTGTGTGTTTGTAAGCACAAGCAGGCATTTTTGTGTGTATGTATATAAATTAAAAAAAAGTGATATTTAGAAAACAGGATTGTATTTGCATTCAGTTTTAATTGAAAATGATTCTAATTTATTTGCTCCTAGCTTACATTAGCGTAAAAATGGGATCAGACAACTTATTTTTCCAGTTTGTATCCTAAGCTATGTCAGCCAACAGTTGAACTTCTGAAATTATTTTACTCCTTCCTTGAAATATGAATAATATAAATGATTTTTACATGAAATAGGATGCAAATCAGCATTTGTTAAAGATGTATTGGTTTAATTTCTGATCTTGTAATTATGTAACTCTACTACATAAGAAAAACTTGATATGAAAGTGTGCTTTTTTCGGGTGTGTTTGGATCCTATAAATTTTAACAATTTTCAGTGGTGCTCCGTATATCCCATGGATGCATCTGATTTATGTGCATCCTCAAATACAAGACGGACGATGATCCCAGACTGTGTCAAAGGAATTACTTCAGAACTTCAACGACTGAAGCAGCATAAAACTCAACCAACCTTAATTAGCACACTTTTTCATGGGAAAATTTCAGTTCATTGCTTTTGCAGAACTTGTTTTTATCCTTGAGATTTTGTTGTCTGATGTTGAATTCACCTGATTATATTATTTCCGCTTTGGGGAAAAAACAGCATAGAGGCTGCTGGCTTTTTCCCTTTCATCTTTTTATTTCAAGATGCAAGTGGAACCTAATGAAAAAAAAACTTAATTAACAAGTGAACAAATGCAATGCAAATACTGAAGATCTTTGAAGTTCAATTGTGAAGTTCTTTAATATCCTTAGGGGGAAAAGGGAATATACAATCAAGTTTACACAAGTAAATATACTGAGTCATTCCATTAGTGAATGGCTGTGCTAACCAATGGCAGAATAGACACATCTCCTATGGAGCCTCTGCTGGCACAGCTCTTTTCTGGAGTTGAAAACAACACATTCATATATGGCATCTTACAGTAGTGTCTGCACAGCTGCAATGTGAATCTTTCAGTCAATGATGATGGTTTCTGGACAGAGGTCAGTTTATCCATGCTGAGAGATTTAACAAACTGTTCAGCAATATGTGTTGCATTTCTAAATAAATAAATAAATAAATAAAATAATCTGGAAAAATTTATAGTCACAAAACTGTTGAGGGTTTCGGAGCTTTGTGTATCTCCATGTTTGCTTCAAAAATTCAAATCAGTTTAGCGCTTTGATAGGAGGAATAATCTTTGGTTCAGCTGATCAGAAACGAATCTGAGAAAATGAAATTATATTTAACTCCTCTTTTTAAATTAAATGATCAATTTAGTTTATTCAGAAAGTTGACAGAATGAAAAAGGAGTCTTCAGAGCTAAGTATGTGCTGTTCAACTTTATATCATTTTTTGAACGTAAATTCCATGTGCTTCTTACTCCACCATGTGGCACTGAGAATTTAATGCTAGAGAGCCACTGCCACCCAACAGTTTCTATTTACTGATTCACTGTGACAACTAAAGATGCTGTATTCAGACAAAACAGTCTTCAAAAACCATGCAGATAAAGCAGTTCAGATTCCTCAAGTTCTCAAGTTGTAATGATTTAAAAAAAAAAAAAAAAAAAGAGCAAGGTAAAGCNAAAACAATATTTCAGATTTGTTTGTATGCTTGATCTCATTATCCCAGCTGAGGTCTTTTTCATTTCTCTAAATGTACTGAGAAAATATAAAGAATGAAGTCATCATCACAAGAATTTGTCAGTTGCTGACTTCTTTTTGGGTACTCTGTAACTGACAGGAAAAAAATAAATCTGTATTGAAAATATTAAATTTGTGTGACAAAGTGTTTCCAAGATAATTATATGTTATTAAATAACTTACGTTGGGGAGAGAGAATCTCCACTTTGTGCTGCTGTTTAGTCTGGGAGATGACTTTTTTGATATTATGGGATAGAAAGTACACTTATTTCATTTCTCACCTGAATGAATAACTTG
>VXAL01013256.1:4421-21253 GCA_013399475.1 Chauna torquata | reverse complement strand
GAAGGCAGTTCTTGCTGCAAAGATTTTACTCTTTATTAAAAGACAAAATAGACAGGAATCACTGAGGAAAGCAGAGATGTGAGTAGTAGAAATGAAAAAGAAATCAATGTTTTTGTATGGACATTTAGAAGAAATCCATATAATAAATTCATGAGTCAAAGTGGACGAAAAAAAGTCAAAACGATCATGTTGAAATTGAATGAACAGGGGAATCATAGGCAGGTGTTATTAATTGTCTTATATTCAGGACTGATTTTGTCTTTCTGTTGGAACTGTGAACAGCAGTGGCAAATACAGAAAATATTTTATGCTATAATCCTTACTACTTTTCTTTCAAGCTTTCCTGTAATGGAAAGGAAAATGTTTTCCTCTCTAACTCCATATTTTAGTGTCAGAGTAGGTTATGCTTCATCTCTCACCTGCAGAGCAATTAAAAAAAAAAAAAAAAGAACAATTTCCATGCAATGTCCCATAATACCTAATTTCTTAAACACAACTGCTTGTCTGTACTGTGCTGTTCTGACCTATTCAGATAAGAATTGTTCAATTATATGCTTTCCAGAGTCACTCTGAGGTTGAACAAAGTAAACTGGAAAATACAATAAAAAATAAGTTAATTGATGAGGTGCAGAAGAAAAACAGTTGAAATACTGGATGTGATGTGGTGTATTTTAATAGCACCTAGATTTCTTCCTTGTTTGTGTAGTTCCAATTTCCAGTACATCAAGAAATGATTTGGTTTCAGGAGCTGACCCTAATGCAAGTCACCACTAAAAATTTGGTCCGTTTGTTGCGCAAACACATTAGATAATCCTGTTACAATTCTAGTACACTTCAAGGGCAACATTTTAAACTTAGGCAAAGCGAAAATAAATACTACAAAATAAACTATTAAATGAACCTTTTTGTCTTGTATTGCATTGTCCTTTCAATTGACATTCCATGTTTTCTCAAAACCATCATATTTAGAAAAATTCTGTAGTTCTCAAAATGATCATATTTAGAAAAATTCTATAGTTTGCAATAAATATTATTTGCCATTCAGCAAAACACCATGAAAAGTAGAAATGAAAATACTCACTATGAAAAATACAACATTTAAAATTATGATAATTTTAAAGGAAAAAAAATCATCTAAATTGACAGTTTTCTTTTACAAATGCTTTGCTTCAGAAAAATATATTTTCTCTAAATAATACTGGATAATTTAGACTCATACTTTCTCAATTTAGTCACAACTTAATAGTTTTCTGTGTTTTCTAAGTCTTTTGAAATTTTAATTGATACATTTCTAATAAAACTTGTGAAAAACTGGTTTCAATCTAATATCGTTACATACAAGGCATTATAACATTATGCAAGGCATTATAGCCATGTAGTACACCTATAAAGTAGACAGCAGAGTGTACACAGCTTTGTACTTAAGATGATTTGTACTATGAAGATGTATTTAAAAATACCTATATATTATTTTTTACTTATAGACAAACTTTAAGGAATCAAATTGCAATTTTAAACCCTTTTCTTCATTTGCATAATTCTTTATAATCTTTTTTGAACTACAGTTTTCATATTTTACAGGTTACTTGAGTGTAAGATAAATGCGTATGTGTATATTGAAATTTATAGTTAGTCTTTTTGTTTATCCGAGAAATGCTTGTATACCATAGAAAGAAAAAGATTAAATCTAAAATCACTTTTTCATGGAAGAGTGATGGCCTCAAACACCTTTCCTGGTGGGGAAATAACTTGTCTTTATTTCATAGGGTAATCACATTCTCAGTAGTACTTCTCTAGCAATTCTGCTAATAACAGATTCTCATTTTAAAACAATTTCAACATAAGAATACGTAAATTGCTCTGAATTATGTTGTGTGAATGTACACTAAGTGAATTATTTTCCATCATACTGTACTAGCCAGCACTAAGTTAATCGTATCTTATAAGTTTGATTTATGGTGAGCCAATAAGGCTGATATTTTTCTTATGATGATTTGATTGCACACTGCTTCTTGCAGAAAGAGAAAACCAGGAATGTGTTAGAAAATGAATGAAGTTAGTGCATTAATGAACTACATGTCCATATAGATTTACCATATCTTCAGATACAGAACATAGATTCTGGTTCAGTAACGCACCACAAATTGTATACTGGTTTAGACAGGATACTTTGGTCAGATTTCTCTCAACTCACCTGATGATACTGTGAAAATAATAAACAAGAAAGAAAAATAGTGAAGCAAATCACTTTTTTGTTTGTTTTTCTTTTCTGTTATTAATTCTTGATTTTCTTCCCAATGAAAATAGTTGCTTTCCTTCAGAAGAAAGAAATCTTTATTTGCCTACAGTTTAATCACAATTTTCTTAGCAATATTATGTCATTATTGTCACATCAGAGAGCTATATGCTTGAGTAGGAGAAGAAGGTTTTATTATGATCAAGAGAAACTAGACTGAATAACTTACAGGGCAGTGAACAAGTAATTCTTTGAATAATTTCCTCTAGTGATCCAGTATACAGCATAGTACTTTTAAAAATATGCTTCAAAGTCAACTATTTCAAATAATATTAATAACATAAACATTCTCTTGAAACACTTCTGATTATAGTCTTTGCTCTTCAATAGAAAATACAATCTGAATTAACAAGCCATGAGATTAGTTTGGAAGAAATGAAGAAACGAAACCGGGGCAAAGATGCTGCCAAAAGAGTTTTTTCCCAAATTGAGGTGGCACAGGTATGCAAATTTTATTTCCTCCGTCTTTTCTTCAGTCATGCAAACAAACAGCCTTAGTAATACTGTTATTATAGTACGAAATAAGGTATCTCTTACGTTTTAGCTGTTCCTTTCTAATCAGGAAATTAGCAAGGATAAAGCATATGATTCCTGCCTTCTTACTGACTATTTTTCTATTACAGCCTGCCTAACTAGTTGGCAACAGTTGTAGAATAGACAGAGCTAGCATAACCAACTTGTACGGACGCTGTATAAAGAGTGTTTTGAATGTGCTGTAGTTGCTGCAGAGGCCTTTTGGTATACCTTTTGAGGTACATGAAAATATTTAGTTGAAGATATTTTAAAATTTTTTGAAATCTTGGTAGAATTGCATTTAAAGGATAAAACTGTTTTAAATATGTTTCTTTGTACTGTATTTCATGTATCTTCATTTACAGTTCACGGTGTAACGGGGTGGTGGGAGTAAATACTAAAGTCTAAGCTGAGCAGTGCATTGCAGTCATAGATTTAAAATATTAGCTAATGCATTATTTCATCTAGCTTAACAGACATAGAGGGACCTGTTTGAAGAAGACTTAACTAACATTTAGGAACAATACACATTTTTACTGATTAATCCGTGATGGTTTCTTAACTGTTCTTCTTCTTTTGTTTCGGGCATTAGTGCCAAAGTTTCCCTGACTGCAAAAGAAATTGTTGTTACTATTGTTATTAGCCATGCCATTATTCGTTGGGAAGGATGAAGAATTTGGCTATAGCATTCACAGTAAAAAAGACCATCTTTTTCTTCATCTCCCTCAAATGTTTCTAGGTATCTTGGCTTCAGTTTTATGTTTTATTATGAATAAGGTGAATGGCTTTTTAAAAGTTATTTAATTTGAAATGAACAAGTTACTTTTTAATGTTTCATCTGCAGGATTAGCTTTTCTTTGTTGAGAATACTTGTGTTTCCTTATTTTTCTGTCTTCCTTCACACTAACTCAACTTCTGATGGTCTCTGAGGCAGCTGTGATGTTGCCTGTATTTCAAAAGTGAAATGTAGGTAGGCATCAGATGACTTTGTCTCTAAATGTTTCTAAATTCAACAGTATGAAAGGGAGCACTACCCTTTCTAGGTCTATTTTATTTTTCTTAATCCATCTTTGTGCAGATAATTTTTTCCTCAAAAGGCTTCTCTAGATGACCATATACATCAATTTGAGTTTTGACAAATTGGTGGGATCATTTTGAAAATCTGTTTTGCTTACACTAGCTAACATGTGAACAAAAACTAGCAAATTTACATGGATGTTGATCAGACTTGGTGTATGCATAATGTAAGTATCAATCCCAAAAGGCTGAAAGCCGAAACCTTGGTTACAAATATTTATGACTGTGCTTGATTTTAGGCCAGTGAGCTCCCTTCAGTTCTTTCCCATCATTGTGCAGTACCTTTGATGGTAAATCACATTTAACGAGATCTGTCTTTACTTACTTTTTTCCTGAAGAACATACTCACTTTTAAATAAATAATGCATGCATTTTTTTTCACCAAGCAATATCTATTTGTCTTAAATATTCATTATCATGTTAGTTCAACTATCTAGGCAGAAAATAAACAACAATTATGAAAAGAAGTAACTGCAATGAAAATCTGAAACAACTGTTCAGTGACCAAATTTATCCTGGCTTTTGGATTATTGTAGGTTGAGAGTTAAATTCTTATTTTCAAAGTTAAGGGTAAAAGGTAGAATTAGCAAAATAACAACCTGTTTCTGCCGTGGTGATTTAAGACCTAGTTAGTCCTACTAGGCTAGAATTGTTACACAAAAGAGAAATCATATCTGAGGAAGTGCTATTTTATCTGATCATAATATCTTTATGGGAAGAGATTATACAGCAGACAAATGACATTCTTGTTTCTTTATAACTTTCATCTGTCTTTTAAGGTAAACATGGTATGTCATAGTAAAAAAAAGAAATATATACTCATTTGAGTCCCTTCCAGTATCACCTTACTAATCCTAGTGATATTTTAACATTATTGAAGACAGTAAAATATAAATGAATGGAAAATCCCTATAGATATTTAATTACCTGTAGTTTAGCTTTTGAATAACATACGAGTTTTGTGCTTCTAAATAACATATTTTTCTCAAAAGAAGCAATGAATGATACTAAGTTGTGGACTTTCCTTTTCTCCCCTCAGTTGTTGCTGTGCTTTTTATCTAGGCCAGCCAGGTTTACCTGACCCTGAAGTTTGAGCATTGCCATCAGTTCAGCTGTTGGTATAAAATAAATTCAGCTAACTACACATTTTAAGGATTTAAAGAATTCTCATGTTTCTTCTGACCAAAGATCCATTTAGTCCCATACAGTGTCAGCAGTAGTAGCCAGAAGACAGTGATAAGTAAGGTGAACATTTAGTGATGCTTCCCCAGTGATTTGCAGCTGAGAAACTTTTGGGTCAGAGGTATTTAAAAACTCGTATCTAATAGCTTTATGAACTCTTGTAAATTGCTGGAAGCCACAAATTCATTGAACACAATTTAACCAAACGTTATGTGACAAAGCCCTTCCTTTTGTTCATCTTGTATTTCCTATATAGAAGTTTAACTTGGTGTCACCTTCTTCATGGATTTTGAGAAACAGATGATAGTCATTTGCTATTCAACTTTTTGCATGCTGCTAATTTTATTCACCCTTAGTTGTCCTTTTTCTAGCGTGTTTAGATCATACCGAAACCTTGAGATGTATAGCTTTGATTGCTCTGTCATTCTTCTTTACACATTTTCTATTTTTACAGTATATTTTTTTGAGGTGAGGGGATCAACACTGCACACAGTGTTCGGGCACAGTGTA
Organism: Chauna torquata; assembly: GCA_013399475.1. Lineage (NCBI taxonomy): Eukaryota > Metazoa > Chordata > Aves > Anseriformes > Anhimidae > Chauna > Chauna torquata. Next base: position 15,675 of record VXAL01013256.1, on the reverse strand, counting down.
GCTTTATACAGTGACTTTTATGCTGTGACAAGTACGTTCTCTTTTGTTCCTTATATTCCAAATCATTCCAAATACTCACTTTGTTTTTTGGCTGCTATTAGTTGTTGAGCTGATATTTTCTTAAAACTGTCAGAGATATGTGAGTATATAATATACCTATTATGGTAATCTATTATAACTCAAGTGAGAGTGCTATTAGATAATTTAGATCCCACTTGTATATAAAGCTTAGTTTGTTGTTTTTTTGTGATGTGCATTACTTAATTTTGGTAGGATTAAATATTATTTCCCTGCTGTTTTTTTCCTGCAGACCTGCAGTACTCTGCAATCCTTCAGTGGCTCTTCACAGACGACTTTTATTTGCGAAAAACTAATTAAGTATGAATTTAGTGTATGCAAACACACTGAAGAAAAGTGATACCATTTATTCCAACTCTTTGTTTCCTATTTCTATCCATTTGTTCACTTACTTATCCAGGGAAAAACTTCCTTTCTTACGTCATTGGATCTCAATTTCATTAGGAGTGTTTAATGAGGAATGTTGTTGGACAGAAGTGTTGGAAATCTAAGTCCTTCCAGTACCTAAAGGGGGCCTACAAGAAAGCTGGAGAGGGGGTCTTTGTCAGGGAGTGTAGTGATAGGACAAGGGGCAACAGTTTTAAGCTAAAAAAGGGTAGCTTGAGATCAGATATTCAGAAGAAATTCTTTACTATGAGGGTGGTGAGGCACTGGAACAGGTTGCCCAGAGAAAGTTGTGGCTGCTCCATCCCTGGAAGTGTTCAAGACCAGGTTAGATGGGGTTTTGAGCAACCTGGTCTGGTGGAAGGTGTCCCTGCCCATGGCAGGGGATTGGAACTACATGATCTTTAAGGTCCGTTCCAACCCAAGCAGTTCTATGATTTTGTGATTCTATGATTAAGTTTTCTGTGGTACCCAGCATTGTCTTCTACTCGTATTAGAATATGATTTCTGCTTCTTTCACAGAATTCTAATAGACATAGAAAGCATGATTTCCCTTTTCAGAAAAATTAACTAATGCCATATGTTTCTATGTATAGTCTAATTCTATTCCTTATTGTAGTTCTTCTGAAGTTTGTATAGTACAGAAAATAGTGTTTTAGTATAGTGTCCAAGATTTGAAGACGAAATATCAAAAGTGTGTTTGCAAACGCTGAGTTCCTGTTTAACTACTTATCCATTTCTTAGTGACATTTCTATTTTTCAAACAGCTGAAAAACTTACCCTATTAGTAGTTTGCTCTGTACTTCTAAAGAGAAATGAGTTCTTACTCCTGATAATTAAAATGCCCTTTCTTTGCTTTATTTTTCATTATTTCCCCCCCACACCCCCCGAGGTAGGGATCATGTAAGCAAGCAATATAATTAATTGACAAAGATAACAAATTGTGAAAATTGTGAAATTAGAAGCCATGCTTGTCATAGACTTTTTTTGCATTCAGATTAATTTCTTCTTATTCTAGGTTATGTTTTTAATTGAAATAGAAATCAATTTTATGTTTTTAATCTCACTTTTTGTGCTAGACCTACTTACTGCCCAGCAACTTAACTTGAGTTTCTTTGAGGGACTAAAAGATTCACTCCTAATACCAAGAGCAGTAACATGGTAGAGATCTGATGAGCATCCAGTCTGGAACTCTGTTTGTATTACACTCAAACCATTATACCTCCATTTTCTCCCCATCCCCAACATTTTACATATTGGAAAATATGAAAACTTCCCTTTTCTTCAGTCCATTATACAGGTTCTCTTGTCACTGGCTCTACTGTATCCAGTGCCCTGGATGATGCAAGAATTTCTTTCTTTCCTTGGAGACCAAGATTTACTGCTGCTGGTATTTTCCTCCAAAAGATTTCAAATGTTTAAATGAGAAACTGTGCTGATTGATAATGGCTTCCAAGCATTCTGAAATGGATCCAAGACTTGTCTTCAATGTTGATTTCATTTCACATTTAGTACTCACCCCTGTTTACTTTTCAGAAAAAGCTGCAGGATGTCTCTGTGAAGTTTCGCTTGTTTCAGAAGCCAGCCAATTTTGAACAGCGTCTACAAGAATGTAAAAGAATTTTAGATGAAGTGAAATTACAGGTGCCCAAGTTGGAGATGAAGAGTGTTGAGCAAGAAGTAGTACAATCACAGTTGGATCATTGCATGGTGAATATATAAAAATACTGCCTTTCTATTCCTTTTCTGTCTGTTCTGTCTTTCAAAAATCTTTTCGTTCATGATTTCAATATATCTTTGGGAGGTATTAGAAAAGAATCTAGGAAAGATTTAAGAAGAAAGTTATGCAAAGAAAGTTATACGAACCTCTTTAGTTAATGCTTGGTTTCTGGGGGGGAGGGGGGAGAGGAGGGGCGCTGTATTAAAAAGTGGAAAGGAGAGAGAGAAGGGATTTATCCTCCTTGTCCAACTTCCCTTGTTTGGAAATGAGGTTAGAAGAACATTTATATGCTTAAAACTGTGTTCAATTTCAAAGTTTGCCAGGCTATAATAGCGTGGTAAAATAGCTCTATCAGTCTTAAAGTAACTTTTTCCTTTCTATATGGTGTTATCTTCTTCCATCATGGCAAAGAAAAGTGGGATACTTAAATGAATGAAAAATTTTGAAAATATGGATATATGTGGAGAAAGCTAAAGATTACAGAAAGTTGTCTGGAATTCAGGACGAGAAACAAAGTATCAGTTAATCACAAAATTGAAAAAAAAGTATCAAAATATTTTCATTTCAGTGAACTTTCAAACAATGGACTTTCACTATATGAGAATACACGTCAGGGACCCTTTCTAATCCACCCTTCCCATCTTGCATATGAGTTTATCTTACTGGATGGGCTCTATTTTCCACAATGTGCTACCATCATGGAACTCCATAATATAACCAAAAGTAGTGTTGCAGTGCATGAAATCTGTTCTAGCCAGAAAACTCAAAACCTAAAGCAAAACCATAGATTACTTTCAGTACAGCTTTCATGAAGTCGTGCTGTGACTTTTTTACGGTACAAGAGCAAAAGAAGACCCGAATATGTCCTAAAGAATATGAGGAAAATGTGTATGTGTCACTTTACTACTCTTGTAATCCTGTACCCTTTATTGTTGACTGGAAGTAGAGATAAAGATGAACACTGTTGATTTTGAGATTTTAACAGCAAAAATCAGGGCAATCAGATTGTCTTCAGCTGTTGTTCTTGTTGTTTTTTTTTTTTTTTTCCTGGCACTTTGGCATGCCTGATGATAGTTTTTTCCCTTAACCTTTTTAAGATCTAAATGTAAGAATTAGAATTAAAAAATAAGTGTGGAACAAGTGGATGCTATTTCTTTACATATTGGGTTTTCTTAAATGCAATTACCCTTAAATTCATATTTTTATCAGAATGACATGGTAATTAGAAGCCCTGTACTAATTAGCTTCACTCAGTAGCTAGCTTTTGTAGCCCCATAGCTATCATGCTCTAGGGAAGTGTTTCTAGAACATCTTTCGCTACAAAGAATCTCATAATATTTGTTTTAAAAATCTACTTATATTATCCCATCAGGTAAGGCCAGTGTCTGTCATACAACAGCTTCCTAATTTGTTGGCATCTTTTATATAATGCACCTAGAGAGCAGTTAGATTATATACATACCACCTTTAAGTAAATAAAATAATAATCATGTTGAGAATCAGCTTGGTAATTAACTTCAGATTATGGAGAAAATGTGCTTGGAAAAAAAGTCTTGTCTTTACTGTCCAGATGTACTAGACAGATTTTACATTGCGAGAGATACTACTGATAAGAGAAAAGCTCAAAAAATTACAGCTGAAAAAAGTACAGTGTGATTTATTTTGCAATTCTGTCAAAGCGTACAGGACAGTCTGTTTATTTCCAACACATGATAGCAAAACGCCAGAACTCAGAATTAAGCTAGACATCTGTGGTGCTTTCACAGCTAACTAATGGGCAGCAGAACTCCACCACACCACTCTTTCGCTCCCCCTCCTCAAAGGAAGAGGGCAAGAAAATGAATGGAAAAGGGCTCAAGTGTTGAGATAAGGACAGGGAGATTGCTCACCAATCACTGTCATGGGCAAAACAGACTCAACATAGGGAGATTAATGTAATTTGTTGCCTATTGCTAACAGACTAGAGCAATGACAAAACAAGTCCAAGAAACTACACTGGAAAAACACTATTTGTATTTGTGGTGGTTTTACCCAGCTGGGCAGCGGAACTCCACCACAACTGCTCGCTCACTCCCCCTCCTCAAAGGAACAGGGGGAGAAAATACGATGGACAAGGGCTCAAGGGTTGAGATAAGGACAGGGAAATTGCTAACCAATTACCGTCACAGGCAAAACAGACTCAGCATAGGGAGATTAATATAATTTATTACTATCACTAGCAGACTAGAGCAGTGAGAAACTAAAAGCAAACTAAAAACACCTTCCTCCCATCCACCCTCTTCTGCCTCCTCCCCCCCAAGCAATGCAGGGGAATGGGGAATGGGGGCTGCGGTCAGCCCATATCGCTTCAACTCTGCTGCTCCTTCGTGGTCACTCTCTGCCCCTGCCCCAGCGTGGGGTCCCTGCCACGGGATGCCATCCTTCCCGAACAGATCCTGCGTGGGCTTCCCACAGGCTGCAGCGTGGAGATCTGCTCCGTGTGGTACCCCATGGGCTGCAGGGGGACAGCCTGCTCCACCATGGGCCTCCCCATGGGCTGCAGGGGAACTTCTGCTCCGGCACCTGGAGCACCTCCTGCCCTCCTCCTTCACTCACCCTGGTGTCTGCAGGGCTGTTCCTCACTCCTCTCTCCCAGCTGCTGTTGCGCAGCAGTTTTTTCCCTTTCTTCAATGCACTGTCCCAGAGGCACAACCAGCGTTGCTCACTGGCTCAGCTCTGGCCAGCGGCGGGTCCCTTCTGGAGCCGGCTGGAGCTGGCTCTTATCTGACATAGGGCAGCTCTTGGGCTCTTCTTGCAGAAGCCACCCCTACCGCTCCCCTGCTACCAAAACCTTGCCGTGTAAATACATCTTAACAGTAAAGCTTCCTAGAAGCTTCACATTTGCCATTCTTTACATACCTGTGTGATAATGTGTACTCTGTATTTCTGTAGAGTCTTTTTCCACTGTTGAGTGGAGTGGAATTTCCATGTCACAACAGAATTTACTCTTAGAATAATAAATTCAACTTCTGTCCTATTTACATGAATGTTAATTTGGGCATTTATGTGGTTGGTAAAAGGATTGAGATACCAAGTCACATTTAGATGATGATACCAACTTTCTGTATATGGAAAGAAAGAATGCTTTTGTTTTTCTTAGTATGCCTCATTTGAAATATTGAGAAAAATGTACTGTGTTTACAGATTCCTTGGGTGCCACTGCTTACTGAACAGCTGTTTTCCCTGCCTTTTTGCTTAGTCTTTGAGATAGTACAGGAAAATGCAGTGAATTATTTAATGTATTTTGTCTTAACCTCATTGTGTTAATTCTTCATGTAGATTTTTTAATTATTTAGGTTTATGAACAGTATTACAATTGATAAATGTAGGGAAAATCCTCTATCCTACCAGTCTCTTGATTTACTAATACAAAAATGTCAGATTTTTAAATGATTTTAGTGGTTATTTATATAATTTAAATACATTCAACAAGCTGTACGAGTTGACAGAAAACATTTGTTGTTGTTTTAAATACTGCATTGTCTAAATCAGTTAGAAAATTACCTTTGTCATATAACAATGAGTGATGGCGTGTATTTTCTTGTGTATAATAACATTTCTACTATCGCATTCGCTGATGTGTCTTTGAAACCAGTATTGGTAAAGATAGGCTGTTCTGAATCCATTAATTTGGCTTCTGATTTAGAAAAAGTGATGATTTTTTTATATACTATAAAAGTATATAAACTTTTATATACTCTTTATACGTACGTACACACTCAGGGTGAGTTTTCTCTACGCTTAGGTCACATACCTGGTATTTGATGAGCACTCTCAACTCCTCTGCTTTTCAAATGGGAGTGGAAGGTGCTCAGAGTCATGCATGACTGTATTGTTTGCTGTCTAAAACCACCAAGAATTTTAGTGCATCTTTGTAATAGCTTCAACAGTCTTTTCTGTTTTTCTTATTTTAATGGGAGTGTCTCTTTCATATTTCTATTTGATTAGAAATTATATAAAAGCCTGAGTGAGGTGAAGTCTGAAGTGGAAACAGTGATAAAAACTGGGAGGCAGATTGTTCAAAAGCAACAGACAGAGAACCCAAAAGAATTGGATGAAAGGCTTACAGCTTTGAAGTTGCAATATAATGAATTGGGTGCAAAGGTAAGCTGTGTCTTTGGTAATACAAAATTATGCTGTCTTTTTAGCTGGCACACTGAAGAATAATCTTGCTATGGTAAGTTAATGTTCTTTTTTATTGGTTCCTTTAAAGGCCCTCACATTTTCTGAATACTGGGACAGAAAGAAGGGAGGCAAAGGCTCCATTCCATCATAGCCGTCAGAATGGCTATTCAGTTGTTCGGAGGAAAAAATAACCTTCTAGAAAAATACGAAACTGCTTTATTAAAGTTTAAAATTATACTTTCTTAATCTTTTTACTTTTTTTTTCTACTAGTTTGTTGGTGGTGGTTTGTTTTTTGGGGGGGCAGAGGGGGGTGTTGTTTCCTTTTAATGCCCCCAAAACAGTCACTAGTTTCAAAATGCTTCAAGTCAGAAAAATACTTAGATTTTGTTTGTGATTTTTTCACATTTTTTACATGAAGAGCTACTTGATAAAAATGAGAATTTTAGTTTTCATTTCCTTCTGCCTCTGGTTTTACAGATCTTTAAGTATTTCACTTCTATTTGTCGCTGTCCAAAAATCTATTGACCAAGATTTCTTGCTATTGCAACTTTCCTTAGGAGGCATTTGTGTACCACTCTGCTTTGCTTCATTTGCACTCTTGACTTTAACTACACATATGCTCAGTTCTTGTCATACCTGTTCCATGGTTTAAATCTCATGTAAAACCCTGACTTACCTAATATATAAACTACATAGAATATTGTTTATTTATGAATACATGGAATAACTGTCCTGTTGTTTTACATCTCAGATATGAGCAAGTATTTTTTTTAGAATTTAGTCATTTGTTATCCTCCATTCCATGGGGATCATCACATTTCTTCATGTCGGGCAACACTGAATCATCATCCTTTGAGCTCTGTAATGAGGAATGTATTGCTTGGAATAGAACTGTTTAGGAAATTCTTGTTTTTTTTTTAAAAAAAGTGATATGCGTATGGTGCTCAGTTTGACCAATTAATGTGTGATAGCATATAATTAGGAGGACTACATGAATATTTTCCCAATGTTCTCTTATTTCAGCTTCACCTACAGAAGAAAAAAAGAATAGTTCTCAAATTTTGAGTCTTTTATTTTATGATGCCAATGATAACTTATTATTTATATGTAACTAATTTTGTAGAACCAATGTCTATTAATTTCCTGAGCATTGACTTTTGTTGTGTAAAATTTTCATTTCTACATCATCTTTTTTTTTTTTTTATCAATTCATATACAGTAAGATGCTGCTATACTTCCTAACAGGACAATGTTTTTGTTTACTTAAATTTTCCCTAAAAGTCAACTGAACAGACAATAGCAAAGACAGACCACTAACCAATATTAGCAAGACTATGACCAAAAAATTAAAAAAAATTGTGTCATTTCCTAAAGGCTTTTTGTTCTGAATCTGCGTTATCTGTGGAACTTGTTGCCTGCTACTGAAGTGCAATCCTCTGCAAGGATTGTTGAGCTCTGAAGAGGAGCTGTGGCATTGTCCTGAAGAAAACTTCATGCAAATAATTCAATTAACGGCTGTCCTTAATCTGTTTTCTTCCTCCTGCCACCATTAGAACTATCCACAGAACTTCTAAAAACTGTAAGATTAGAGTAAATTTGATGCAGTAAGTGGCTGAGGGAAGACTGTGAAAGCCCGATATGGTTGCTATTTATTGCTAAAATTTATACACTTCTAACAAAAAGAATAGAACAAAATGATTTTTTTTTTTTTAATTTTGGCAAATTATAAATGATTAATCATTCAGTATGTGGTTTAAGGACCTGATGATTATTGAGCCCCTCTGATTACAACAGCATAAAACAGTAAGTGTTATGTTGTATTTGACAGAGATGATATTAGTTTGGGAACCTAAATTAAAACAGTTCTCTGTCTTGCTAGAAAATAAAGGTATTAAGAGGCATCAATCTTTTGAGCGTAAAGAAAACTGAAAAATCTGCTTCATTAAGGTGTGGATAGCTACCATTGAGATTAGATATTATATGTTTTCTCCGTTATTTTAGAAAGGACTGTAGTATTTATTCTTGCATTATATTTAATGTAACTGCAGTAGACAGGTGCCATTGTTAGAAGAAACCTCTCAACTAATGAAGGGATAAAAATGTGCCATTAGGAAGCCATTAGTGATCTGAAGTGAGCAGTATTAAAAATTAATGTCTCTCAAAAATCTGTAGTGCTCTGTTTACCTTTGTTGTCCTAGGTTTAATTTTTCACATTTACTTTCACATATAATGGTGGTTAATAGTTTTAGAGGGTCACACATGACCAGAATTAGAGAACTAAATTAATCAGCCATTTTTGGTCCTAATTGATTGCACTGAGTTTGGAGAGCCACAGCCTTTCTTTTTAAGAAAAAATGGGTAGTATTTGTAACTAATAGTAAGTCTCAGGACTGAAACAAGCAGTCTGAGGGAAAAACACATCTTCACGTGTAGACTCACTTGTGTGATTTCATATGTACTGTTTCAAGAGGGCCTCCATATTTAAAACAATCCTTAATAAGCACATTCTTAAGGATTTGCAAGGAGTTTAACTCAAATGTGCTGAAGTGTTTTTCTCTCAAATGGACAGGAAAATTAGAATCATTTCTACTAATTCTGTACAACACCTACTGGAGTTTTGCTGTGTATTTTATGTATCAGTACTTAAGACTCTGAACCTAGAAATTTTTCCCATTAAGAAAGGGAAGGCTTTTTTTCTTTGTTTTGTTTTGTTTGTTTAAATTTCCATCAATAGTCCTAATTGCTTCAGCAGTATCAGATTTTAAACCCCTTTTTGGTCTAGAAATGAGTTTTGTCTGTTCAAAACATCAAGATTTGCCCTTTGTTTTTAGCCAAATACGCTTTGAAAGCATGATGAATAATTTTGAAACTTTAGTGGTGGCCTCTGTAAATAGCTTTGAAATGAAATTACAAGAACCAAAATGTCATTGAGTATCATGGTGTAGTGGTTGCACTTATGGTAAGTATTCCATGCCTGCGCTTGCATTCACTCATGCATATTCTCTCTCTGACACAAACACATACATACATATGCATGCAAACAACTGTTACAGCTTAGGTAGTTTGTTAGCTGTGAGGAGCTATGATGTAGGGTCTGCAGCATCCTTATTGCAAATCTCTTTATAATGATTTAACAGAAGAGGGAGCTAGGCTCTCTAAAACAAAGTGGTAGTAATAATGTTCTTGCTGCTCTCCTAAGGGCATTGCATGCTGTATGGGCTATCACTTGAAAGGCCAGGTGATTCCTCACAATCCCACTGCTGCACAGGAATTTGGCTATTCAACTTTGGCTGTATTACTGAAAGGCTGTAAAATACCTTCTATTTTTGCTTTAAATATCTAATTTTCTCATTTTATTTTTATTTATTACAGCCAAAGATTCTTGCAAGTAACGTATTTAACATAGCTAAAATAGTTTTAAAGTATAGAGAAAGTTTACGGCAATAGTATGTTTGATATCACAACAGAAGGCCTTAAGGTGGCACTGTTTCCTATTTGTCTTTAGAAATATATCTTTACATTTAAAGTACAAACAGAAACTTATAAATTTGTAACCTCCATATGTGTTCAGTGTACATGGGAATAGTGGAATATTATTGATAGTATATACAGGGTTTAGAGATGTATAGAGCCATACAAATATTCTTTCTGTGTTTGGGCTGGTATCAGTAATTTCATTTTATAGTATACCAAGTGTTAATGATTCTCCTTACACAGGCAGTAACACTTAGGGTGCATTTTTCATTGTAATTCTGCTAAGTACCTGCAAATAGTTATTTACAGTGACTATTAATACTCATCAGAAGAGACAAAAAGCATATGTGGATTCCTGGCTCCATGTATGAATCTTTTTGTAGCTGAAAAGCTGGGTTTTATTGTCTTTCCTAGGGATTTGCCTCTTGGCCTGACTAAATTCTGAGATCTCATTTAATAAATTTGGCATATGAGAAAGTACATAAAGCATATTTGGTGAAGAAATGTTCTGAAAAGTTAGTAGTAAGCCTCTAAAGAGGCTTCATACTACATATGAACAGGGACACTTTGTTGTTTATTCCCTGGTTAAATCTTATGTTTACTCTGGGGTAGCAAAAGCCATCCTGTTACATTTTAAAACTTTAAGCTCTCCTTTGCGGTAGAACTAGGAGTCAATTGATCATTGTGCCACTACTTGTATTCAGTTTCAAAGGCCAACATAGTTTTAGTAGATAACTGATACCAGTTTTGGATACCTGACATTATTGTAGACAATGGTACTTGCTGCCAATGGTTGTACTCTTTGAGAAGATCTAATACAAAGATGGGGAAAAAAAGATAGTGTTTTTTTTTTCCCCCTGAAATCCTAGTTTCATGAACAGAAATAGTCTTACTGTCAAAATATGGGAAAAATGAATCACAATGTATAAAAATAAGCAAAATCAGGGTCTTGAAATGGGCAGTAGTAAGCAACTAAAATATAGGTGTAACTTAGAAGTTCCAGTTTTGATATGATTGTGCTTATTCAATATGAATTTGCTTTTATTAATAATTTTACTGTTTTAAGGGAGAAATACATACAGCAATTTAAAATACTTAAAAATCAGTGGCTACAATCTCACTTGATTACTAGTTGACATACAGGGTAATTAGTCATTTCTTATAAATATTTGTGACCTACTGCACTCTTTCAATCTGCCTTCATTGATCAGCATTTTTTTAAATTTCAGCAGAATGTAATTTATTAATTCATGTTTTATAACTACCAGTCTCCTAACGTCCATTGTGGTTTAGGTTCCCATGTGAGACTGCTTCACTTCTGCCTGCTCTACTAAGTATTCAGAAACTTACCTCTGTCCCTGAGCATGCTCAGGGGCTTGCAGGGAAGACTATGTTCTACCCATCCCCCCCAGTGTTTTCCAGAATGCATTACA
>VXAL01013255.1:39972-56067 GCA_013399475.1 Chauna torquata | reverse complement strand
ACAGAGTTGTTAACTGTGTACAGATTTTTTTATTGTTTACCAGACAGTGCACATCTACGAACCTTTCATGATGATTTCTTTCTCTGACCTCTCAGTGACTAGGCATCTTGTTCCTTAACACTGAGGGAGGCTGAAAAATGCTTGAGTTGCTCAATGTGTGCCTTCTATACCAGTTTCAAAATGGCTTATTCTTCTGGTTTCCATGGTGACAATTAACACTGTTACAAGGCATTGTTCCAGTCTCCATTTGGGCAGAATTTTCGGGTGTGATTTTTCACACAAAAATGTTTTATATAATTTTTTTAAGGAAAAAAAAGACATAGTTTAGTTAAAGTGTCGAAAAATGTGTCTCAATCAAGCCTGTATAGGTTTCTTAGAATATTTTTATCTGGAGAAGTAATGTTTTAACTTGCTTTGTTTTGGAATTTAACTTCTCATGGTTTAAATATTTTTGCCAAACTTATTCATGGAGAAATGTTACTGCTTTTTGCTAAACGCTGCTGTTTTACTTTTGAGAAATATTGATCATATTGAGTGAGAGTGAATAAAAAGCCCAAATTCTTTAACTTACATAACAATGTTTTGAATTTCTTTTGAGTGGCTTCAGGAACGCAGAGCCAGCCATGCGTGCACACAGCTAATCATGCTGTAAATATTTTCCGGTTTTTCCATGGTTTTTTTTTCCAGTTTTTGCGATACGACAGGTGTTGTGGGAAATTAAATATTGCTCATTTATTTATTATTGTGGGTGTTGTAAAAAAACCTGGGACTTTAACTAATTTTTGCCTATTAAACAGTAATCTATATCATAGCATCCACAGACTGTCACAATGGAGCAGCCTTTGCTCACTTAAAGCTGAGGAAAGAATGAATCTGAAGATTAAATTATCTTCTCACCGCAGGATTAAGTAGTCCTACCAGACTAGGGTTGTGCAGCACTGATAGAGCTGGTAGCTAATTTTTCCATGCAACTGCTTAGAGTGTAGGTGTTTAATGGATTAAAAAATAGCATTAGCAATAGCATCTAGTGCTATCAGATCTTAAACTGCACCTCCTGTACATTAAGCTCTTCCCTTAACTTAAAATACACACTGCATGTTAAATATCCAGAAATGAAACAATACTGACTCTCAGTCACATACCAATACATCTAATAATGAACTGAATACTTTCATCTTTTACAGTTACAGTGTAATGCATTTTCTATCAATCAGCACTTTCATCATGCTTGTTTACACAGTAGGTTACACGGTGACAAAGGCAGAGAGTGTACATAAAATCTAACTTATTTATTTTTTAATGTAATAACCTTTTATAACATCTGTCACACTATTTGGATTATACTGCATTGCACTATTTTATCCAGCCCAAAATTAAATGAAACATCTTATGTTTCAGTGTTAACAAGAACATTGTAGTTATGAAATATGCGCCGTATTTTATTTCTTCATCGGTCCTACACTGCCCAGGAACTTAACCAACCCCAGTCCACCCTGCAGCAGCCTATAACAGGTGCTATATAACAGCCATTAACCAGCTATGCCTGCACCAGTGTCACACAGCTAGAGGACTCCCTCAGTCTATTAATTCACTTGACAAAAGAAAGGGAGTAGCATGAACTGGATTTCAGTGCCTAGCAAATTGGACTCTGGATTTCCCTTGATATTACATGTACTTATGGAAATAATTATGCAAATCCTTTTCAGCTATATCATCTTTAAATAGAAATCAGATTACATAAAGAAGATTGTAATCACCTCCAGTAACCATTGTAGCTGAAAAGGCAAAAATACAGGACCAAGAAGTGTACTTGTTGAACATTTTGGTCCAAAACAAAGGTGTTACCTCTTGGCAGATTCAGTTCCCCAGTGCCATATCTGTTAGATACTTAGCATTGTAAGTTTCTGAAACCTTAGCTGCAGTACACCCTGTATCAAAAGGCAAGTTCTTTATAAACAATTCCTTGTTTTTTACTATGCATATTCATGTAATTTTGGATACGCAGACACCTGATCAGTGTTCATTAATAATGAGAAATGGTTTAAATCACCTCATTTAAAACATTTGCTCTGTGATCCACAAATGACTAATATTTGCTGAAGTTTACATAATACAAATGATGTGCATGTGTTGTGTAAATGAAAGATTAAAATATGAAACTAACAATATGCAAACATATGCATGGAAATGCTGAGGACCTGTTAGCTGAAACAGTGATTTCACACCTTTGTTATTTTCTTTAAGCTGTTTCCAATTGTATTTTTGCTTTGTTTTCCTACAGAGCATGTTCTTCGATCTGGCAAAGGCACCCATGTTTTAAATATTCCTTATTCAAGTTTAATTTTTTTTATACTTAGCCCAGTTACTAGCATTTGCAGTATGAACTGCTATAGCAGTTTTCTTGGCTGAATATAAAGCAAAGAAAGCTTAATGTTTAGGACACAGTTTGCTAATAGCTCTGCATAATTTATGTATGTCTTGTAAACACCTATATAAGAATATATACTGAACTCTCCTCTTTCAGTAAAAGGTGCGTTTTGGCTGTATCAGAAGTCTTATTTCTATGAGGGGTTTATACGTTAGAGGGAGAAGGTATTAGCTTGACTTTATGTACTGCATGTATATGAGTGTATGCCAGTGTTTAAGTTTGTTTTTTTTGATATATCATACCCGCTACTACAAAATAAGTAATCACTGTAGTAACTATCATATTTAGCACTTAATTCAGGTTTTCAGAGAATAAAGGTTTTAAAGAGATTTATTTGCAAGTGTGTCTCTAGATTAGAATACATTTTTATAGAGCATATATATATACAGCTAAAATATTTAGAAAGTCATATTAAAGTAATTTTGAAAGAAGTTTCTGGTTTTAGTCCTGTTTTCTCTGTTCTTTTTTATTTTTTAAACAATAAGTAACAGTGCAGGAAATAAAGGGTAGTCGCAGGTTGAAGAGACTATTGGACTGTCTGAGCATTGCGGCTGTTGTAGTTTGTGTGCCGTTTCACTCTTGGTTGATGCAATAAAAATCAAGTTACTGGTATTCTGTTGCAAGGGAGTTATGTCTAATTGTTTTTCTAAGGTGAAGCTCTCATGTTTTCATGTGCCGCAGTGTTTAGGGCCTATATATCAGACAGAATCCAGAATAAGAGGGTGAAGAAATAAACTTTACAGGAAGCATAATTCTGAAATTATTTCCCTGGGCTTTTTTTCAATGGAGAACCTCACTGTTACTTGCAGAAGTAGCATATTTGAAAAATAAGATACCAAATGACTTGAATGAGACAAAGGCAGATCAAGCTTCAGATGAGAGAGTGTTAGTGAATGCTACTGCACAGTGAATATTGTGAGTGAATATTACTAGATGTAATCAATTGCTAACTGCCTGCATTTATACGTCACCCAGAAGACAATATGGTTGGTACCTAAATCTCTTCAGATATGTAATGAGAAGGTCGTGTGCTAAAAAAAAATAAAAATAAAGGAATGGCATAGTAAACGTGATTATAACTGGGCACATAGAATTAAAGTTTAATTTTTTATAGAGAAGACTCTTCACAGTCACTAATATAATCTATTTCTTTTCATTTTAGAGATACAATGTAGAAATGTCAATCAGACACCCGAAAAAGATGGAACTGCTCAGTAAGGTTGAAGCTCTGAAGAAAAGTGGTGTTTTACTACCAAATGATCTCCTTGAAAAAGTGGATTCAATTAATGAAAAATGGGAACTGCTTGGGGTATTTGCATTTTTATTACTGTTTGTGGGTTATGTGTACATTTTTGTGTGTTGAAGTACGCTGTCTGTCTGGTTTCTAATTTGAGGCACAAATATCTCTCTCTTTCAATTCACCACGTACATTTCAAACAAGCTACTCATGCTATTATAAAAACTCCATAGTATTTTCCTCTTCTGTTGATTTTTTTTTATTCTATGCTTGTCTGCTGTCTGACTTTAATAATTTTAGTTCTTTAATACATAAAAAATGTAAGTAAAATATGCCATGTATTACCGGTATGCACCAAGTCAACTATAATGCAGTATATCTGATATACGCTGACTGTCATGCTTGAGTGAATGTTAATAGAATTTATTCTGAAGGTACATGTTAGAGACATCTACTGTTTAACTATTTACTATACTCTTAAGATGAAAAGTGGGGTTGTCACTGCATATTTCAGGTCACACTGATGGCTCAAAACAAATATGCAGATTCCGTACAAATCTGAATACCTGAAGCTGAGAATACAGCCAGGATATGTTTCATGCTGCTGTATTCAGCTCACTTTTGACAAAAGCCAAAAAAGTTTCATGTAATTCATTTCACGCTATGATGGGCTGGGTCTCAGCCAAAGAGTGAGATACAAGAATCTGGCAAAAAAAAGCAATATAGAGATTCTGTTACCCAGAGACCAGTGATGGCACCGTGCAGGAGACACTATTGTCCTATTGTTGTAAAACAGCTGACAGAGAGAGAGGTCAAACTATATATTTTTCCATCCACTTCTCTCCTTAATTGCCTTCACTTCAAATCAAGGGTAAGATAAATTTATAAATTACTTAAAATGATTAATTATAGATGTGTGATATGAGCAATACAGTTACATTGCATAATTTTGCATGCTATTATCTTAGTTTAAAAAACGTTTCTAATATATTACGAGTAAGCTGTACATGCAACCTGCCAGCATCATTTTAAATACTGACTTGTGTCACTTCAGCGTATTTAGTAATGAAATAGCCATTTTACAGAGGGTGGGGCTTTTTTAGTTCAGATGTGTTAGAAACAGCTGTTTCTAACCGCTTGATTCTCTAAATGTGCAGATTGTAAGAAAACATTAAAAGTTGTCTTCTAACTAGTGAGCTTATTACTTTCTAATTTTAATATGTAGCATTACCAAAAGCATTTTCAAAGTATTCAAACATGAATAAATCTGCTAATAAAAATGGGATTTCTTAACCTATTCTTTTACATCTAATCATGACAGCTTGTATTTTTAAAATAATTTTAGTTGTAAGCCTTACATTTATGACTTCCAATGTATTTAATGAGATTAATTCAGTGGCACTGATTACTGCTGGTAGGATATAAACTATGAGATAAGTAACTGATCATATTTCTAAAAATCTATGAAAACTCTTTCTTAAGAAAAAATTTAAGCCCTCCACTTCTCTGTATTTTAAAATCAAAATATACCTCTTGATTAAGTTTTGCCATTAATTTCAGCATTTACAGAAAAAATAAAAAAGTAAGTACTACTGTTTTTCTGCTAAATGCAACTTCATGAATAATAAACAGAATTTGATAGAGTTTTGTTTAATTTAATAAAAATCTTCGCAGAAACTAACGGCAGTAGGCATACTGTTTTAATTGGCATGATTACGTTTTAATTGGCATGAAAAAAAATAAAGACAAGGATTTTAACTTCTAACAATGGTAAAATAGTGGGATATGGTTTTTAATATTACTTTCATCTAAGGTGAACAGTGTGGAATGGAAATACATTAGAATGAAATGTCAGTGGTGCGTACAGTTTAATCTGTGAAATTTTGTCCCCTGTGCTGAATATTACTCTGTCTCAATTGCATATTAAACAACCCTATCAAGGCAGGCATTGGCATCTGCTGTGCTGACACAAATTGTGAATTAAATGAAATTGATGTCCTCTGTCGTATATTTATGAAGACGGACCATTCTCTGAAGTATTCTGTTTATGAAGAATTTATGATTGCAAACTGTTCCAGAACAAAAAAGTGGCAATAAATTCTTTTTTGTGACCCTACCCTCCAAGGGCATTGATTTCACCTCCTGCTGCTACTTTTGTTACAGCATAAAAACAATAGCTAGCACTGGATTCCACCGAGGGTCTTCAAATTATCAATATTTGCACCATGAAAATATAAGGGTGTTGCCAAGAAAACATGTTTTTCAGTTATGATCTCCTAAAAGATGTTATTTACAGAATGCCACGTAGTAGATTAATGGCTGTTGATTTAATTTTATTTGTGTTTTAAAGCTTATTTTTGGAAGCTATCTTCATTATTATAAATTATATTCCAGTAACTTTCTAAAGCATGTTTTTTCAGCAGACAGCCATACTGGGTCACCTAAAACTGTGTCTTCATGTTACAACAATTAACCACCACCACTAATTTTCAGTTTAAAAGGTTATTGGATGTGATTGTCAGTGTATATTCAATATTCTACAATCAGTAACAGATCTAGTGCTTATAATAAGTGTCAGACTGACAGTCTCTTATAGGTCAGATAAAATACTGCTTGGCATAGAAGAAGCAGGCAACAGCATATCTCACTTGTAATGTTAAAGGATTGCCTTTCAAAATACTGAAAAGGAAGGTAACTTTCTATTTCTGGCCTCTTCAGAATATTCATTACCATCACAGCGTCCACTATCAAAATGTTATTCAGCAGTTCTTTTATTAGAACTACTACTTTGAAAAGCTGTAGTAAATTAGTTTCATTAGTGATCAGAGGTGAATGTTTATTCTGGTCCATTATTTTTAAAGTGGATACTTAACATGGAGAACTTAAATATGAGTTTAGTTGCCTAAATAATTGATGTCTGAATGGATTCATCCACTTTCAAAAGCAAGCCGGATGTTTTGTGACCGAACTGCACCCGTACACAACTTCAGGGCTACAAGTTTGGAAACTATGACCTGAGAGTTCATACCTCAAAAAATGTTTCAGTAATGCAATGTTTCCCTAAAAACATAGACAGTACCTTGCATAAGAGCTTGGTGAACTCAGTGCTTGTCATATTTTCTGTTCTTACAGCGTAGAAACTAATAAGGATTATGGTCGTAAGTATCCAAAGCAACCGACAAATTCTGTAGAGCAACTACTTTATGAAGTTAGGTACCATTTTGTCTTCTCTATCCATAGTTACTCTTAATAAACATTTATTTATCATGCTTCCAGCAAAGTCAATGACCCAAAGAGAACGGCACTGGGGCATAACTGAAAAACAAGGATACAAAAAATGAAATTGATTGAAACAAGGAAACAAAGAATGAAATTGATTGATATTTGTAGCAATTTAAAAATAAAAACATCTCTAGTCATCTAACAGATGCTTCTTGATGCACATTAACCTGTATATGTTTTGGTACATAAGACTAATCTGTGTTTTCTTTATCTGATGCATTAGAAAACCCTAGGAGAGAAGATCCAAGACACAATGGTAGGGCACAGTGGGTTAGGTCCACGTGACCTGCTCTCGCCTGAAAGCGGCAGCCTGGTAAGGCAGCTGGAGGTCAGGATCAAAGAGCTGAAAGGGTGGCTGAGAGATACAGAGCTTTTCATCTTCAATTCCTGTCTGAGACAAGAAAATGAAGGAACAATGAGTGCTGAGAAACAACTGCAATATTTTAAGGTAATAAAAAAACAATCATAGTTTTCATAGAGGCTCTTTTTTATGGTAGGATAAAATATTTATCTTCTACATAGCATAATGCAGTGCATGTACATATGTAATAATACATTCATATTTTCACCTTTATTTATGTACTATGTGTTCATTCATTTTGATTTTGTTAAATCTTTGCAATAACATTTAGTCCTTAGACTTTTTGCAAAAGAGATCTTTAAAGGGCTAATCACACCAAAGTTGAAAAGCAATATTATTCTTTCATTCTACTTCACTGTAAAACTGAGATTTATGAGAAGTTTCACTCTGAATTTCACTTCCTACGTCAGTTATTTTAATTAACATGTTGTGTGGCTATCAGTTTAATAGCCTATTTCTCTGTATATATGAGTCAAGAATAGCCCATTTGAGGTCACATTTACAGAGGTATAAATTTAGCATAGCTGAGAAAACATTCAAATTTTTTGTGGACAGATATGTGGAAAAGACATGTACACTATGAGATTTGCATTAGTCTAGGCCACATCTTAAGCCCAAGTGTGGAGCTTTATGGAAAGTAGGGAAAAGAATTGTAGTCGTTGTGCTATATTCATATGGATAAGCTCCTTCAACTGAAGGCCGTCATTCAGCTTTGCAACTGACATAGCAGAGATCTTGTGTTTTGTTTCATTCCCCAAAAGTAGTGGGACAGTTTAGGAAAGAGAGCTATTAAGTTAGCAAACAAACCTGATAGAACCATGTGATTTTCTTCTGTTCATAGCTATGACTTTTAAATAAACCCTCATCTGAGTCATCATTACAGGTCACTTTACTCTGCAAGTGATCTTTGACCAAAGAATAAGAAACGAATCACAAGTAATTGTTGAGCTTTAGAGGTAAAGAGGTTTTTCTCTTCCACTAGTACATGAGGGTGTCTAGGGCAACAGCACTCTTAAGGCAATGGACAATTTATTGAATACTCGCCTCAAAGGGCAGGTTGCAAACACTTCCAAACAAATATTTTTTTTAGACAAGTGTTCAGGAAAACAACCGCAGAAAACTGTTAGTCTTCTCAATTAGGCAGTCTTTAACTCTTCCCTTTCCAGTCATGAGGATTAAGTGGGAGGGTTGTGTCAATGTGGACAAAGTTGGTGGGCTTTTTTTACGTTCCTGAGCGTGTCCCTTTGAATGCAATTTTAAGTTTTCTTATGACATCCATATTGTTTTGTCTTTTTTTCTGATTCTTGGTCTTCTGCTAACAGGGAAAAAATCATGCTGACTCTATTTGTTCTGTCAGCAAACTTAAATGCTAGTGATTATGAAGGACTGTTGATAAACCTGCAGAACTTCACAGCAATAGATACATGTTTTTGATAGGAAATGCTGGATAGTTCTTATTTCTGTGGATAATTATGGCATTTATGGAAGTGCATAACTACGGATTTAAAAATCCGATTTCAGACAAACTTGTTTTTAAAGTCCTAGCCATATATATGTAAATGAATATATATATATATATGAACAAAACTCCTATAGCAATGTTACATATTTGGAGTGTGCATAATTCTTTCAAATGAAGTCTTTATATACATATATATATATATATGATGTCACGCCAAGAGGTCTAGAGATGTTAAAAAGGATAGTACCACCCACCATGATGTAACCAGAGTATTTCATTACTTGGTTGATTATCTATTAATTACATAAATAATACATTAATTATTTTCAAAATGGTAATCATAAGAGTATAAAAAATAATTACCTATCAAATATGATGAGAGCACATCATTTTGTCATATATATTAAACCATCTTTGTCTCATTAAATTTGAAATCCACTATAAGTAAGTTTTCCATTCTTCACTGATCTCCTGGGAAAGTGTATAAAAGAGAAAATGGATATAATTAACAATACTGCAATGTATAATACATATATTTGAGAAAGAACATTTTGAACATTTTCAAAAACATTAGCTATGCCACTGGTAGGAAACCTGCTGGGGTTTAGTCTGGCTTACTTTCCACTTAACTTAAGAGTTTAACCTTATTACTGCTTTCACTGTGGTAAGTGAATCATTGTTTCTTAATGGAAATTTATTGTATGGCACCATCCCAATTACACACATTGCCATTGTACACAGAGAAACATTTTTAATAAAATAAACTCAACAATGCTGTTGATTTTCATTCTATAACGTTATGTGTTAAATTACACTTATGCCTTAGGAAAAACAGTTATTTCATTTTTCGGGTGTTCTCCTTCCATTTTTCACTTGGAGGAAGAATTGAAAGTATAGTTCACATGCAGTTGGGACCCCAGGTGAGAACACTGTGGTGTGAGGAGGGGTCGTTAAATTAACTAGTAGGAAATTATTTTGACTTCTTTTCTTTTCTTTTACAAAAAAATCATGCCATATTAATTTGAGAGTTCTTTTATTAAAGAATGTACTACTGCACTACGTTTCCTTGGGATATTGCTGTGAAATAATACTTAGCATTTCTATAGTACTATCCTGTCAAGGACCTGTACTTGCTCTATGAACGTTAATGAACTAAACTTCATTAAACCTTAAAGGTAGGAGTTATTGTCACCTTTTTATAAATGAGGGAAATAAAATCCAAGGAGATTAAGTGACTTTTTGAGGCTTTCACAGAAAGCCAATGGCTGTGTTAGGGCTGAAGCCAGCTTCTGTGACCCTAGCCTTTGGCTCTAACCACAAGGCTGCTCTTCCTGCCTTCCTCAAGATTACTGCTCAATATATTCCATTTTCATATGTAATGCAAACAGGCTGCTACCTTGCGCTAACCACCATTTCTTGTTTCTATTCAAAGTTCACATCCTGCTGAACATGTTTGGATTATTTTTTTCCATTATTATTAGCATATTTAGATATTAGAATTATTAGAATATTACTAGTTACGGTCATTGCCCAGCTTATGTATGGTCCAGTATTTCTTGGTTTTGTGGAAACTATGTGGTATACTTTGGTCAGCCCAATAATCTCTATGCAACACAGTCTGCAGGGCCATTTTGTAACCCATTCCAGCAGATTTCAGTGCTCCTGGAGGCTGCAAACATGTTCATATTTAGTTCTGAGGAAGAGGCACAAACTTTGCTTCAGTCTATAGTGACACTTCCTGGCCATTCCACAGCAACATTAAGTGAGCTTCTGAATAAGCCTAACCCAGGCTGTTGTCAAAAAGGGGAAAATAGTGAACAAAAGTTGCATAGCTGTAGAGGAGAGAATATGGGTGTCTTACTCCTGATTTGCTGCAACATAAAAAACAGATGAATCTGGACCAAGAAAATCAAGAGATTGACTTAAAATTCATGAGATCTTCATAACTACAAACATATATTTATTTTATTTATTCATCCTTTTTATTTCTGTTCTGCCTTTTGACTCCCTGGAGTTCATGGTTTTTTTTTGTTTTGTTTTTTTTTTGTTTTCCACTGAAACTATGAGGGCCAGAACCAGAAACATACTTTTTAAATGAAGTACAAGATTCTCAGGTAAACACATAATTCTAGCAGCTGAAAGACCTAATGTCATGAGACTAATAATTGGCACAACTGATTTCCTAACCTAATGATGTATGGCGATTTTGTGGGTCAGGAGAGACTTGGAGCAGGAAAGAATGAGGAGCAATAATGAAAAGAATTCACATTCTTTCATGAAAGTTTTAGTAAATCTCGTTATTTGAGTAAGATCTAGCCAGAAATTTGTGTGCTTGTTGACTTGTGAGTAGGAGTGTTCTGCCACATTTGCTTTTATGTGTCTGGGACTTCAAAAAGCATGCTGTTTTCTTTGCAAAATACCCCCTAAAAGACAGCAAGGGAGCCTAAATAATTAGTCATATATTTCTGTCACTTGTAATAAAACTTACAACTTTAAGTGTTCAGTATAGAGCAATGACCTGTCCGCATCAAAAAGGTATTTGTTATGACTTTGGCGCACAGGCCAGCTACTTAGCCAACAAGTTTATACTTGCGAGTACCTGTCCTGTCTTGGTATCCCTTCCCAGTCATGTAGAGCTAGAAAAGCTCCTATTGCTTTTGGTAGCCAGAATTATAAAGTCTCCTCTTCCTGCTCCAAACTTGGTTAAAACAATAGAATAGGATTTTAGCAGAGATTTTCTGACCTAACTTTCTTTGGCAACAATAAAATTGCATTTCATGTAGTTTTCTGATCTGATTTTATGTGAACCAAGAAGCAACATGCCCCCTTGTCATACCCATTTCCTAAGTCTGTATTTGGGGCTTTAAAAAAGAGATGCCTAATTTTCAGCAGCACTGAAAGCCTGTAGTTCCCATTGACTGTAGTCAATGTATTCATTACAGGAATCAGACAAAAGCATTTGTACCAAAATATGTTGGAAACACTTTCTCATTTAATATTTCTAAAAGTCAATGGTGTATTGAATTCCATAGCTAGTAGAATTTGTCACCACCTCTGTTTGTCTTGTAAACAGTGTAAATTGTCAGATGTTTGTAACTATTTCTAATGTCTTGACTCACTCAGAAACATGTTTTCATCTTCCACTAAATTTGTGACTGAGCATGCCAGATGATGCAATGCCATTTAAAAAAAAAAGTATTTCTGATCACTGTCTCTTATTCTCCATTGCCTAAAGCAACTGAACTTTCTGATGAAGCAATATAGATTGCATGGGTAGTTTGTAATCAATCAGTTAATCGATGCTTCTTCTGATACTTTTCATTGTAACTGAAAAGTTTGTATAAGTCAGCACTGCACATCTTAAAAGCAATTCATTTAAACAAAATTCTATTGAATAAAACACAAGAGAGTTAGTTTGGGAGCATACAAGATTATAGCAGTACTGAAATCAAAGAAAAATATTAACTTTGAGTAAAGGTTTGGTGACTCAGAGATTGGAAAAATGTTCCTGCAGGTGCCAGGAATCACTTTTCCTACTGCATTTTGGATGCTTTACAATTTTTGGAATGACGTTGCTGGCAGAGCTGCAATCAAAGAATTACAGAAATTCAATGTGCATGTAACAGAAGTATGCAAAACAGTTTCCAACAGGAAGTCCAGAAGAGGTCAAGCAGGATTTAATCCTTTTTATACCTCTAAGATGATAAAAATGTTGTAATAATTTTAATGAATTTCTCAGAAAGAGTGTGACTTCGGAGCCCAAAGTCTTTTCACAGGTGAAGAAATGTTTACCCAGATTTTGTATGGATTAAATTTCAACAAACAGGAAGGTGTAAGGTATTAAATCTTACGAAAACCAGACAGGATTCCAAAGTGAAATATAGCTTGATGCCACTTAAAAAGGTTTGAAGCAAACTCAGACTTAATTTACATAACCTACAATCCCAAAGCGGCAGTTCTGGAGGCCACTTAAATGAGAATCCCCCTCTTTATAGTAAGGCAGCTCAACTTTTTTTTTTTTTTTGCCAAAAATGTGGTATTTTGGCTCCAACACAAGAAGTGGTTTTAGATCTCAAATTTCGTTTTTGATATACTCAATATCAATGCTCAATACTTTATATATAATTACCCATTACTTAATATTCTCGTGTATCTCAAATTTTGATTTAATATACTTAATAGTGAAAGAAAGTTCAGTTTGTTTCAATAAGCCCTCCCTATTAAACACAATGATAATACAATTTACAGTTCTCATTTAGGACTAAATAACCGATCTGTGACAGCAGATTTCATTCCGTCATCCCATTTGGACTGTGAAGCTTGAACTGTGAATTCTGATTGATATGATGCTGTTACTTAGTTTTTAATTAATCAAAATCTCAGTATTAATTATAAGTGATATATGGTTGTCTAAAACAATTTTTCCCCACAAAGCTCTCCCTTTGCTGGGGGAAAAAGGGACACAGAAAATCTAGCTGCCAGAGATGGTAAGATCTGATATGCTGCAGGGTTCCACAGAGGTATCATAAAATTCTACATGCAGTTCAAATTCGGCAGTGGCCATGGGCTTCTGGACTAAGCCTGGGGTGTGGGATGGAGGTTACTGTAGTAACAGGAACAGCCTGGCTTCAGCAGAGCTCAGACACAGCAACACATGGAATCCTTCAATAGAGGAGGCAGTAACCTATTGACAATTTTTATGCTACTAGTTCATATGTTACTTCCTTCTTATGTCTTTTTTTTTTTTTAATGTACTGTCCCCTTTTTTCTGGTATACTAACATACTGCTACACTGGTATACTAACATTCTGGTATGCTAACCCTGAAGAGAGAATAGCCCTAGGGTATGTATATGTAGGTAGGATATAACAGGCTAGCTTTAGATACCTACACTGCAGAGATCTTGTCTGAGCTTCTTTTATAGTGATTGGAAAGAAATAAGCACTTTTGGGATGCAATTAATCTGTCCTGTTTTAGACATCTGGCTATAGAGAAGATGAACTGTACCTCAGAATACCTGCTACTAAATGACTAGCTCAGTCATCAAGTTCTCCATTAGATCAGATAAATCCCACTCAAGGAATCAGCAGGAATATCTTTACGACTTGAGGGACTTGAAGATGTTGAGCCAACTGCAGAAAGGTTGACTGCTATCTGTGACATTCTCCCTGACTAAGTACAGACTTATTTCTTTCTCAGAAAAGTTGAGCCCCAGTTTCTCTCTCAGCCCTCCTGAATGTGCGTTAGGGTGCTTATCTGAACCACATCCTTCTTGTTAACTGGAACCGAAGAAGGAGGAACTGAGCCAGCTGAAGCGTACTTGTTCCTATCTTTCCTATTGTACTGGAATAGTCTGCATTTAATTCTCATGTCATGAGTAGGCTTGTAATACTTGAGGTCTGACTCAAGCTAAGTAACACAGAAGATATCCTGGCTTACAGAGAAAGCTGTTCCCAACTGCCCACTACAAAGTAAAACCTGCAATTTCATAGTGACAAAGTGGCTTACAGTTCCTTTCCCAGCCTTTTGTGTCATTGGTATCTGAAGTCTTTGGGCTATGTTTTCCCTCACAGTCACGGTCTCTTGAAGAGTCAGATGTTTGGAAGTGAAAATAGATGACTTGGCTTCTTTTGAGAGAACGTTCTCAGTTCCATCACTTGTCGTCATTATCATTGAAGATACAATTGATTTTCTTCTTTTGACCCACCCAAATGACTCCTTGAAAATGCAACTGCTTATTCTCCAGCTATTGCCTTGAAGATCTATTTACTGCAAAACCAGAAACTTCCTCTTCAATTACTTATCAACTTGCAAGAGGAAAAGGAGAATGAAAAGAAAGCAAAAGATGACAAAAGAAAAAGAGAATGAAATCCTTTCCCTGAAAATAGGCCAAGATTCAGCTGCGCTAATTTACGGTGCAAGTGAAAAGTGAGGGTCTTCAGTTGGCCTCTAAGCTTTATTTCCTTTGTTAGTGATAACATATAGAAAAACTAGTACAGTGTGGACTGGAAGTGTAACAAAAACAAAAATTCACTGTACTGTCTCCATTAAGGTCCACTTTGTACTGCTGCATGTGATTATATGATTTATTTGTCTGTAACTGCCCCTTTGGAGCCGTAGCATTGCCTCTTCTGGTGCAGGTCTCTCCAATATTAGTGGATTATTGATTGAATAGTGTTCTCTGGAGCCATTAAATCCTAGTAACAAGGCTTTTGTTTAATTGGTGGATCATTGACCCAGTAGACCATTGCCTAATTTTGGTTTCAGTACTGGACAGGTTTCCCAAGTTTCATCTTTGCATGTAAGTTAATAGATCGTTGTCCCAGTAGGGAATAGTGTTATAGACTGTCTTAGTACCTTTACTCACACTAAAAATAATTTTGTAATGCTAAGAAATCCATTGATTTTATTAGAATTATTTGCAGGGTAAAGTGTAATTCAGTATGAGTAAGAATATGAGTGTGAAAAAAACAGGCCTTCAGTGTACACTCTGAAGTGTTATTGCAATCCTTATCAGGTATATTAAGTATCAGAAGTATGAGATGTCTGTCAGGAAAGGGATCTGCAGACTTGCAACATATCACTAGAGACAGCAGAGTGGCTTAGATTATGCCTGCTGCATAAAGTCAATGGAAGAAAAAAATATGTGGATTCCTGTCCTTAGCAGGATGATTCCCTTACTGCTCTGTTAGGAAAGTGCTGCATTTCCTCACCTCAGAATAAAACTGAAGTCCTGGCCTCTATTTGGATGGATTTTCAGTGCATTTCACCAACTGCTGGCAATGCAATGTTATTTGTAGTGTACCACCTTCCCTTTACCATAGTGATGCTTATTTTCATGTTCTGAACACAAAAAAGCAACCTCATTATGTTCTTCATTCTGAGCATCAATGAAGGAAAGAAAGCCTGTTTCATGCCCTCTTTGTTTTCATTGTATCTAGCCTCCTCATCCCAATCCTGTTTGTCCAGGCAATGGAAGAATGGCAGTTCAAGGTGCAAAAAAAAAGGAGTAACACCGAGCCTCTTAGACCATCATACACGAACAGTCACCTCATCCAGACATTTGGCTTTTAACAACTTCTAGCTTTTTGACTCCCATTCACGGTTCATCTTGACCATATCACCAGCTCCTGTCCTCCCTTCTAATTCCAGCCTTCTCATAGACCTGGGGTTAAACTGTGGATGTCACAGTCATGTCTGCCTGAATTGTATAAGAAGCAAGTTAATGTTAATTTAAAACTTAACATATTTATGCAAACACTTGCATTAAACTTACTCCTGCAAATGAGATACTGAATTCGCCTAGCCTACTTCAGATATGAGCC
>VXAL01013255.1:5858-22652 GCA_013399475.1 Chauna torquata | reverse complement strand
AGGACGTAAGCTGGTAAAATTCTTCTTGTTGAGCTTATTTTTTTTTTTTTTTTTTAAAAAAAAAAGTAGACACAGTGGAGCAGTGTCTCAGATAATCAGATAAAAATCAGATAAATGCTGTGTTACGTACCTGAGAATATCTCCTGACTGGTCATCTGCAGCGGTAGCTTTTTAGAGTGAATAGAAAGAAAAAACTAATCCATTTAGGTCTTTCCACAGAGCTCTCTTCCATCCTCAGAGAATGCAAAACTTTGTCACAACTAACTAACGGTTTAGGACAACCACCCAGACGTAGAATACATGTGACATTACCAATCCAAGTTCCAGTCATCTCATCAAGATGCTTTCTCATCAAGAGAGAGCAAACGCTCAGTGCCACTGAGTCAGTCTTTTAGCTGTTGCTCTAATTTTAATTATGTTATGGGACTCTTTAGTTGTAGGTTTGATTAGGCAAGAAGAGACTAATGGTTAATCCAGAGTCCAGAGACTAAGGCAGCCCTGTTTCACAGTCTCTGTCAAGTCACAGCAAGCCTGAGCTTTCCCACTGGAGAGGATGGAAAATAAAGATACGTACTCCTAACTTTCTCATGAGTCCCAGAAGATGATTTGGGAGTAGGCTGAACAGTTGTGCTTGAGAGCAAATGCACTCAGCAATAATACCTTGCTGCTTGCATGTCCCTTTTGTTTCAGTTAATGAAAAGGAAAGTCTTCATGTGTAGCACAGTTTCAGTATGGATAATACTAGGAATAGGCTTTTCTGTGGAGCCTCTTCCAGTACAGTTAATCCTTCCTTCGTGAGGTTAACCACCTAGAGCAGAAAAAGTAGTTCAGCATTATTGCTCTTTCAGTCCTTTTCTCTGCATTGAAATTTCTGGGCTAATGTTGATGGTGTTGATTAGGTATGAAGTTGTAGTTTCCAGTATACTGAAACCTACAAGAACCTCTCTTTTAGCTTGCTTAACTGCCATCCTATAGTAGCAGGTTTCAATCACTATCCACCTCAATTAACGGAAGGTACTTCCCTGGGATGCATGTTTCTCTTCTAGGAGTCCTTGTTAATTCTGCAAGCACACTTAGTTTCTTTGTCCTCTCCAGGGCACCCACCAAACTTTGTAACATGAGAGGTGAAAGTTACTTTTTTTGTTGTTGTCGGCATGAGCATAGGAAGATAAATGAAATTACATTAAAAGTAAAGAGCTATTTTAATGAGGAAATCAATTGCTGCAATACTTAATTACCCCAAGCACCCTTTGATTTTTTTTTTCTTGATGAAGCACACAACACTTCTGTGCAGGATTTGAAATTTAGTTGCTTTTCTATAGGATGGGTTTCTTTATAAGACTGGGAATGCTTCATAATGGCTGATTATGGTTTTAAACAGGCTGCAAAAGCAAAATAAATAAAGCATATATCTCCCTATATGATTTTTAAACCAAACCTGGTTGCTTGATCATATATATAACTACTAACTACAGCTCATAGTACAGTGAGAAACTGACTTCAGGTACTCAAGGCAGAAAATATCATGATCAGTGTTATAGGACTAGGTTCCTGGTGTTATAATTGGCTCAAAATGTAGTGGCTGAACTGGGTATAAAATAATGCCTCTGGACTAATGTTTTTAGTAGTATCCCTTGAGCAATCTCCTTCAGTGACTGTCAAGTCTTCTCTTTAAATCACAGATACTTTGAATTTTTTTTTCTTTTCTCTATTATATTAGAGGAAGAATTATGTGAGCTCACTGGCACAATGCCACAAAGTTTTGTGTATATTTATTTTTAAAAATAATTACTTCTCCAGATTTCTTTTGTATTCCTTCTCTGGTTAATGCAGTTTTAATCTGTTCAAACATGATTTCGGAAAGAGAGGAAATTAACATAGTTTAAAGTTGCTTAAACACTTGAAACTGCTGTGTCTCGGGCACTTCAAGGCTCATCAGTGGTGCTGTGATATCCAGTGAGAAGGTGGGAATGTTTTCGTTTGGGGATATACAAAGCTTCTGTGTTCATCCATGTAGGTAGAAGATACTTCTGTTTCTCAGCTATCTATTGACAACTCTCTGTTTCAGTATGGTGTTGTTCTGGAGTTGGATGAAGGAATTTCATAGCTAGTAGAAAGTTGGGAAAACTTGTCTGCTGGTGTGATTTTTTTCTTTTTTTAATGGTTGTTGTTTACAGGCCCTCAGACTTAGATGGCCAGTGAGGCCATCAAAAGTGTCGATTTGTAACATGGCTCTGTAATTCAACATGTGATCATGAAGTGTGTCATATTCTCATGGGTAATGGCATTTGACACTCGTTGATGGTGTATCTAACATTCTTAATTTCTTCACATTTATAGATAACTACAATATTAGTAAATCCACTTGCCACAATTTTGTAAAAATGAATATTTATCAAGTAATTACAAAAATTCAGGTTTTAGGAGAGCAGAACTCAATCCTATAAAATCTAGAAATGTGAGCTTTATAGCTCTGTAATGGGAAAAGTCAACATCATAGTAGCAGGCTTAGGTCTTTATATTGTGGTGGCATGTATTCTACCAACCAGCTGTCAATCTATTTGTCTTTTTTTTCTGTGCTACACACTAAATAATAGTTGAAAGAGTATGGGTGAAGCACTAGCCACAGCTTTGATAGCAAGAAGTTCCCTGCTCCAGAAACATGTTCATTTGAAATGTAAGATGCTTAAAATGCTGAAGTGAATTCTGAGGAATGATCGGTATTATTAGCAAAATAAGTAATATTCAGAAACTGGAAATCTGATGTTTCCAATATATGCAGATACTGAAAGAACTGTCATACACTTTTTAAATGGCAAAAATAACTCATTAAAAATGAAAGAGGAAAAAATGGCTAGTTTTTTATTCTCAATTGTAGAGGTCACATTTCAAAAGAATTCAATTCCTACTTAGGCACTTGAGTATAGGGCCAGATATATAAAAGTGTTTAGCAGATATGCAACGCAAAGAGTCGCTTATGCTCAGGTTACAGGATGAAGTCAGTATTTTATTCAGATGCGTAATATTCGCTGATCATAAGATCATGACTCAGGCCAGCATTGTTTAAAAAATTAGACTTAAGAGAAATACAAAAGTCACAAAGTAGTGATTATTGTATTAATTTAATGACTTGTTGCACTGCATCTCTAATGACCCCAGTTCTGCAAGGAGTGGTATGTGAGTGTGATTGAAGCTAATTTTCTGATATTTTCTTTCAAGAGTTCTCAAGCAAAATAATTTTTAGAAAGAGGGGAGGAAGCCTCATTTTCTAGCGGGTTGTACAGCAGTTATTTCCATCCTGCAAGGGTTTTCAGTATTGGATGATAGGGCCCGAATCCTCCAACCATTATGGAAATGCAGGATCTTCCCTAAGTATATGCATAATCAATGTTTCCTTGTTCATTATTATAGGATGTTCTAGGAGCTGCATCAGCTGTAAGCAGAAAGGGATACAATAAAAAAAAAGTGCATGGAAATAAATAAGGTACAATTATTCCCTCTTTCTCTTAACACAAGAGGTAGAGGGTGCCCAATGAAATTACCAGGCAGGAGACTTAAAACAATCAAAAAGGAATGCTATTTTCATGCAGTGTGTAAGAGAACTGTGGAACTTGTTCCTACGTGATGTTGTGGATAACAAAAATTCAAATGATTTGAGTAAGTAATTAGACAAATTAATGGAGGAGAAGTCGATTAATGCTTATTGAATTCTAACTCTGAAAGTCCCCACAGTCTGACTTCTCAAATTCTGCATGGCAGCTTCTATAACATTCTGTTACATTATTTTTTTAACTTTTCCATAAACATCCACTACTGGCCACTGCAGGAGATAGACTCAGCTGAATGGACTGTTGATCTCACCCAAAGTGACAGAACCTTTGCAAAAGCACATGAATTTGCAGGTTTGGAGGCGTACCTATAACATATTTTCCTGTATAGCAAAGCAGTTTCGAGAAATGCCTAGAGGGTTTTCATTGTATTTGTGGAGATTGTTTGTTTGTTTTCATTATTTCCAAAGGCTGAGTCAATCATTTAACAGGCTGCTTTCACCAGAAGAAAACTTTGAAAAATGTACCCACTTAGCAGCTTGTCAAGATATTTCTACTTCATTTTTCTGTAAAACACACAAAAATATAATTCATGCATCTATTTAATATTTAAATATGAACATACATGTATGTATCTGAGGTAATAAAATACATTAAATAATAACATGTAAATCATTAGCAATGATGATCTGAATTTTATTTCTTCTTATGTATAAGATATTTGTGTCATCATTGTAACTCTAATCCATATTCAGGTCTTCGTGTTTGGTGTGCAGTAATATGTAAATTACCTAGCCAGCTGCATTAAGCAGTGTTTGTTTATTCTATTTCTTTTGGCATAGCATATAACTGAATTTCTGCCAAAAATGTGGCTGCTTCAGGGAACACTGTTCGAGTAGAAGGAAGTTTTGAAAGGAAACGCACATCATAAGTCTTTTCTGTGTGAAACAGTAAAATCAAAACAAACTTTCTGTTCATAAAAATATTTGTTTTAATGTAAAATAATGTGCTTGTAAAATGCAATGAGCAAACTGAATCTTTTCAGAGTGCTGTGTTTACATTGGCTTTGTAAACAAGAATACAATACTGAGAGGCTGGTGATTTTTTCATATGTGGGAACGGTGACTAAAACTGGTGAAATGTGAAAATGGAAAGTTTAAGAGAAATTATTTTTAAATGGCATATTAATCTCCCCTAACACACAGCATTTGAATGCATTTAAATTTAGAAAGCAGTGAAGTTTAAGTGTTAAAAAAAATTGCATTAATGATGCATAGAGCTATCTACTTATGCTGGCAGTCCTTTCAGTCTTCCAGTCTGACACTTCCTTTTTTATCCAGCCAGCTAATTTCCCCTCTTTTGTGAGGAGTAACTGTTTTCACACTAGTGCTTACCCAGCAAGCCTCCGTATTGTTTCATGGTTAATTATCTTCTTGAGCTTCACCTTCTGCAGCGAAGGGAGAAAGACTGGGCCTCCCCACAGCTCTAATGAAAGCTAGGTTTTAGAGATGCACGGTGTGAATAAATGCAGTGTCTGATGTAGCAAAATAATAAATGA
Source organism: Chauna torquata (assembly GCA_013399475.1). Classification (NCBI taxonomy): domain Eukaryota; kingdom Metazoa; phylum Chordata; class Aves; order Anseriformes; family Anhimidae; genus Chauna; species Chauna torquata. Next base: position 17,546 of record VXAL01013255.1, on the reverse strand, counting down.
GTTCCTAAACTTACAGAGTCACAGCTCATCCAGCAGGTTTACTGAACAAAGCAGGAAGACACTTCATTTTAAAAATCCTTGTTTATTTTTAAAAGGGGGGAGGAATATTGCTTCAGTGTGAAGCCAAATACTCTATACTTTAAAGTTGTATATTAACAACGTTTATGCTGATAACATTAATACTAATAGCTCTGTGCCCCTCAGTTATTACGCCACTTTGTAAACACTGCTCATTGGACTTTGTGACTCAACACCACTGAGAATAAGACATGTGGATAGATTTAAATCTTCAGTTTATGTTCCAATTTGAGCCCAAGTTCAAACTTTATAACATTTAAAATAAACTCTCCTGTAACAGAAGAATGTTGAACAATGATGGTAGTATTTTTGAAGTCCTCCCCATTGTAATTTTGTCTTCAGCCAAACTAAGGCCAACAAATATAAACCTCTCACCCTAACAAGAAATACTTGTCCTTTGCTTTCTCTTCTAATTGAATTTCTATAAAGTATGGTTATATTAAATCATTTCTCAAGTGACCAAATCAAGATGTACGTGTAACACTGGTATTTCACATATTGCTCAGAATCCATTCAACATCCTAGATTAGATTGAAATTTCCAATCCTTTTTTTTTTTCCAGCCAGCTCCAGGGCTGTGTTGGCATCTGTTATGTACAGAGACAACTATAAACAACAGGCACTTACCTGTGTTGGAGACAAGAGAAAAAATGTGGAAGTTCTATGGTGAGATGGTCTTAGTAAAAAAGCGCTGCCCGAGGACTTCTTATACCTGGAGATAAGGCTGGTCTTTCTATTCTGCAACACTTGAAAAGCAGCTCTTCCTAGATATAGGCTATGTAATGGCAAGGAACAGTAGTGTTGTTGTAGTCTCAAGGTGCTTACTCTCTGCCACTTATTGATGACAGTGGTGTTTAACTTAATGCTTGGAAATCCGTAGGTAGGCATACTGTGAAAGTACTTGTAATATGCAGCATTCTGTGAGCCTCTGACCTTACGATACTTGCTCTGTAATCAATATCCTAAGTTTACAGGTAGTAGTATATCAATGACATCAAGAAGTTACTGAACTGAGATTACAAAGAAATTCTGTTGAAAATTTATGTAGGGGAAAATAAATAATCGGTTGTCTTTGATGATGGGAATTAGACTAAATTTGTTAGTCTTTTAACTGCTTCGTGAGGAGGAGAAACTGATGGTAGACCATCATGTAGTTCTATTATTCATAAATAATAGATAAAGTCTCCCTTTCCTGTGTACGGAAAGAATTTTTATTTAGAAATTCAAGCCTCTCTTCTCCAGCTGTCAGTGAGAAAACTTTCTTTCTAGGTTTCTCCTAAGGTCAAGCTCCCAAAGGCTCATGTCCTATCCCTTTATAGCTTATATCTATTTGTTTCTATGGTGATTCTCACTTTCTAGTGTTTCTCACAAACATTCATTTCTACTGAAACAAAGCTCTTAAAAACTCTGTGATTTCAAGTGTCCTGATGTGCCCGTTGCAGGTGGGAGATACCTGTTGTGTCTACAGTGCTTTCATATTGTCCACTGAGTTGTTCTGTTTTAACTTGAGAGTACATTAAAGGAGTACTGGTTCCAGTGTGAATGATATTAAATTGAAACTCTTCTTAACCAGTATGCAGACCTCTTAACTAGTACAAAGCCAAAACAATAATGCTTTTATTATGCCAGTGTAACTTTGCTGGTCCAGCTTTGTTCACGAGCATCTGAGTGCAAAAGATAACTGATTAGCCATGAATAAGGGCACGGCAATGAAAAATTGTACTGAAGTTCTGCAGTGTAGACAAGCAATAGTTAAGCCTGTTTAAGCATGGTTGGTTCCACAGATTTCCTGTTTCTGGTGTTTTTTTTTGTGGTTTTGTTTTACTTTATTTTATTTTGTTTCATTTTGTTTTTGTCTTAACCATAAAGACTGATCTTTGGGCCAAATTCTGAGACTTGGCAAGGATGAACTCCCACTGACTTGCATGGGCATGTGTCTGAGGTAGAGTGCCAGGATTTGCTCTTTACTGAACTAGGTATGCATGGCAACATTTTGGGTTTGGGTCAAACTAGGAATGTTTTTCTAAGAGTTTCATAAAGCGCTTGTGTTGGATTCTTGCAAAAAGAAAATCATATATTCCTCTGAAGTAGAGGTGAGACCAAAATGATATTCAAGGGCAAAAAATCCTGTCATGTAACCTCTTGACAGATGAAAACTACAAAGCAGCAAAAACAACAGCAGTAAAATATGCCATGTAGCCAGGCTTTCTCATCACAAAAAAAAAAAACAAAAGTGGAAAAAAAGCCCAAATACACAACTTGGAATATAGGTCTGAGATTGTAAACCTATTTGGATGACAATATGATTCAACATAAAAATGTTACAGATGTTCTTCTGATCTCTAGTAACATTTAAAGGGCTTCTTCAGCAAACCAGAACCAGATGCTAAAAAGCCACATGAGGATACAGTAGCAAAAAATGGAGGCCGCTGTTTCCACAGAGGCTGCAAGAGGAGTAAGGTGTGGTATGGTAGCGGTGATACTCTGAGAACAGCATAGGAACTAATGTGTTGAATCCCTGCTTTTGCCTTGGTCTGTGATTGAAGTTCCTGCGGGGCTTCTGCTGACATGGCTCACCTTTTGCTCCAGCCTGGCTCTTCTGCACCCACTGGTGAGTGGTGGAGGGGCTGGAGCCTTTCACTCCTTCTTTTGGCCATCTGGTACTGTAGGGAGCTTATCAAGAAAGTTAGAAGACCATTGTAGGACTCACGGGCAGGTGTGACTGACCTGAGAGCGTTACCTAACATGGTCAAGAGACATTTAAAGAGCAGCAGAATGGCTAGAGAATGGCTAGTTTCTCTGACTTTTTAAAACACTTCTACTACTAGCAGGGTCTTCTAGATTACAGATGAGCATCCTGTTAAAATGTCACTGAAATTATTTAATCTCTTAGAAGGTGTGCCCACAAAACCAATATCATGATAAAGAAAATTATCAGTTTTAAAACCTGGAGATGACAAGGCAATCCTCTAGACTTTTATTTCTGAACATTATAAGAGAAGTCCAAATGTCATCATAAAGCTAATCAGTGGTGGAACCTGCTTTGCTCCCATAAGACCCAGCCTACACTGAGTCACTTGCAGGTGGCATCTGTGACTGTAGAGAGCAGAGGTGGTCAGTATCCTTGCTGTGGTGCAGGAATCTCTTACCCATGTAGGACCCTGGCAATACCTGTAAGCACCCATAATGCCCAACAGAAAAGAACAAGTTCTGGATGTGCAAGATAGAGCATATTATTTCATTGAGGGAGGCAGTAGTAATTGTAAAATGAAGCACAAGGAAGTAAAACCCACAGTTTTAGATTCTTATCTTCTCAGCAAATAAACACGTACCTTTTGATTGTAATTATAACAAGTATGTTAATGATTGGTTTATCTTGTGATTTGTAATAATGCATACTGCTTCTGTATTTTTTGAGACCATATTGTAATGTGCAGGTCACTTCAGTATTACACATATTGAATATTATGCATATGCTTATGCTTTTTTAGAATATTGGTGTTGGGAAATGAGAACAGTTTTCTTGTTGGCTATAATATAGGGAACCCCATTTAGAAAATGAACTTAAGTGAAGCAGAGCTGAAGTGGGTACTGTACATATGACTGTTTCCCTCAGCAGAAGTACTTGGCATGCTTGCATTTTTCAAGAGACAAAATCATGTTTGTCTTCCTTGAATGTGCACACATTCCTGGAGATGGGGGATGGTTTTCTTTCTTTCTCTTTCTTTTTCCCCTGGCCCCTAAGTGCAGTTGAGTTTGGATAATTTTTCCACAGCAACTGAAGGATATGTTGCAGGGGAGGGAGGAACAGACTTTGTATTTATTATTGTAAAAGCTCTTTTTTTCATGTTAATTCCTTTAAAAATATATAATAGTACGTAGGGGTTACATTACAGGCCTGTTTCACCAACACAAAGTATCTGTACTGGAGTAGCACATGCAAATGAGGCCAAAACAGAGCGTCATTGTTTAATAATATTTGCTGCAGAAAAAGCAAAACTATCTGTGTTTTAAAAAGGAAATAAATGCAAAAATGCATTTTTAAGACTTTTTCTTAAAGAGCACTGTGATTGAGGAAATATCCTTATGTGACAATAATTTTATTTCTCGCCATTAACATTTTCAGCAGATTAACTGTTTAACCATTAGACACCACCCCTACAAGCATTTAAGTGCACATTTAACTTTGCTCATGTGAGTTGTCCCAGTGAAATGGGGCTACTATCCTAAGCAAAGTAGTTCAGGGTTCAAATTAGAAACACCTTGACTCCTTAAAGCAGCACTTCCAAATACAGTATAATTAATTCAACCTGTCACTCTTCCGAGTCTGTAATTTAATTTGTTCTTGTTTTAATTATATTAGAAACAGTTTGTGCAACAGTAAATGCTTCCTTAAGTGTTGTTTATCTAGTGATAACATTATAAAAATAGGAATATGCATAATATTGTGCTTCTTTTTGTTATCATATTGTTATCTTTTGCTTCCTTGGTCAAAACTTTTTACCTTTTCTTACTCTGAATGATGTGGCCATTGAGACTGACTCTAGAAGTAGTTGTGTTTAGCGACTTTAATATGATAAAGTTTACTACATGAAGATAGACATTCTTAGAAAGATGATATACATATACATATGCACACACATATATACTTGTTGAAGTCAGTGGCAGAACACTCGGAGACCAAATTTCACCAAAGGTACAATTCTATCTGGTGAAACGAGCTTTCTTGGTATACCAGCGGGTGTAACTAATTGCACTAAATTTCCTGGAATTTAGAAACTTCCTTTATATATGTGCAATATATATTACTATCGTGATAACTCTAATCCTCCATCACCCTACCTATGCACTGAGTAGCTTGATAAGGAGGCATCTGACACTATAAAAGTTGTCCTCAGGGATTCCTCATTCTCCCCTTGCTACTGCTGTCAGTGCAAACATAGGCTGGACTGAAACCACCTTGCATTCTTCAAACTAGAGCTTTATTCAAAAATCTGCCTTGTGCTGCTCTCTCCAACAACTACTGCAATGTCTAAAGGCTCTTTCTTGTTTGAGCAGCTTGCTAAATGTTGTAAAAAAAAGAAAGGGAAAATATATAACCCTGCTAAAAATGCCAAATAAAAAATTTGTGACTTAAGCTGGGTGATCTGTTTCAGACAAAGTTAAAACTTGGTCTGTACTTGTTAAGGGATGCCAACATAGCTGATAACCACTAAAGTTGTACTGGTAGGTCTCCTCAGGGGAGATGATGTCTATAAGAAAGGTAGTAATTTGCTAATATTGATTCAATATGGATTCCTTGAACAGAGAAAGCTATGCTGGTAAAAATGACCATATCTACATATGAGCCTTTGGAAGTGACAATAACTGTGACAATAAGAAGAAGAAGAAGAAAAAAATCAAATTCCTTACCATCACAGCTATGTCTGTAAAACTTCTGGGTATACAGCAGACCTCAGAAAAGCATGTGCATTTGAAGGATGTAAAAAATAGGCTTTGAAGTAAGGAGTACTCAGTGAAGACGAATGGGGTGAGGTCACAACTCTACATGTTTTATTGTTTTAGTCAATCTGACCTGCAGAACAAACAAGGCAGCCAAGTGCAGATTTACAGGGGGAAGGTTATCTTCCTGACCAATAAGGACCAAATGTTTTGTTTCTGAGAAACAAAATCAGATTCTATGGAACATAAAATCCTTGGAACCTGCTGCTGATTTCCTGCCTTCGGGAATTCTTTTTGCAGCTGGCAGTAGCTTAAAACAGTAAAATTGTGCAGTTTAGGAAGCATTTCACAGCAATATCTTCCTAATGCTAAGTGTGACAGAGTCGTAAAACATACCACAGAGAAAATGAGTAATTTTAGCTGATTTCTTGTTTAATCTAACAGGCTTTCAAACTAAATTTAATTATCATCATTCTCTTGCACCAATTTTTTACTTGCAGGTTGGTAAAGGGATGTGCCTCTCCTTAGCTACAGGTGGGAAACTGGGTCTAAGTACCAACCAGGAGCCATTATGAAAACATGGCAAACTAGCAAATCCAAACATGGATTGCTGAACTCCACAATGTACAGCACTGCTCTGATAGCCTTAGTTGTCTAGCAAATGGGTGTTTTGATGGAGTTTAAAATCTAAGCTACCACTAGTCAATATCTCACAGAAAAAAAAAGACTCTAATGAATTTACTCTGTAAAGGTTTTGGACTATGTAGATCCGTAAAGACCGTTAGACATGACGGATTTTCAAAGTCCCCAAAACCTCCTAACCTGCCAAGGAGGGAAATTTTTTTGGCACCCAAATTTCTGCCCATGCTTATTTGCAGTATCTTAACACAGCTGCACCACGCAAGGACGTAACATTACAGCTAAGCCCAATGGAGCATGAGGACACAGATTAATCTTAAATGGAGATTATTTCATTTTATCAACTATGTTAATCATCATATCGCTCTGCTGAATGGTGGATAGCTACTCTGGCTGTTCTGGAGAAAGTCATTCTTCCTTATGTCGTTTGAGTGTTTTAGCCAATGGTCTGCTGGACATACTGGAATAGGATGCTCTTGTGCCTTCTGCAGAAACAGTGCTACCTATATCCACAATTAAATAGACATTGGAGGAGGGATTTGGACGTATCTATGCCTTTTGCCAGTCAAATGTGTTGAACACTGCACTGTGGGATAAAATTCTCCTCATCTCTTGTGACCCAATTAATATTTAATTGTTTTATGCGAAATGAAATAGCATAAGAAGGCTTCTTTTCAGAACAGCTTATAGCTAGGAGTTCTCCTGAGAAAACGGGAACCTGGTTCATGTCTCATAACCAGTCTGAACCTGTCCCACACCCAAAATCAGTGCCCTATTGAGCTGTTGGAGAATATGTCATAATTTGTCATGAAAGGGATGAGTGGGCTTTAGTTCCTACTTCAGAGAGCTCACAGCTGAGAATCCCAGTCAGAGATACGTGCCTTCCTCTGCACACTTAGCCTTGGCTGAGTCTTTATGAATCTAAGTCAGCAACCAAGTTGCTTACAACTACACTTCATTTGACTACAGCCTCACTTTATCTGCTTATATTTCAGTAACTTTCTAAGTTTGTTGTGATTTAGATTGCTGTTTGGCATGCAATCAATGCTGTATTTGAAAAACAAAACTTGCTCCAAGAAAGCTCAAGAGAGATCTTTGTTGAAAGGTTTTTTTGGAAAAAGTGTTTGTTTTTCTGGATACAGTGATCATTGTTCAGCTGTTAAGATGATTTAAACTAAACAATTCTACATTAGTTAGCAGTCCTATTACAAGACTCACTGTATAAGCAAGGTCTTCCCTAAAATGGAGGGCTCTCATAAATAGAAAAATTAATTGACATTAACTTGTGCACAGAACAAGCCCCTAAATCAGCAACCACTTCTGTCCTACTTTGAGAATTTTAAGGTGAGTCAGTGCTGTTGGCCGTTTGACACATCACATTTCAGTGAGAAAAGTTGTCAGTGTGCTCTTTCTCTCCCACAGGTGTTTCTGGAAGTAACAATACTTGAGACTACGTGGTCTGAGCCCATAATAGCCCACTGGAAAGCTACAAAAGTCTTAAAGAAATCAAACTAAGTTTAGCTCATTTATTAGCCTTTTCCCAGAGAACAGTGTCAGCACAGACAATATTTGAAATTCATGTAGTATTTGATTAGACTGATTGATCTTACAGCTGAAGATATTAACATTCATTAGTGTTACTTACTGGTCATTAGTACTGCCTTTATTATCAAGTAAAGAATAAACAGAAATTCTAATAAAAATTCATCAAGTCTAGTGATATCCAGTGCATTAGATGAGGTGTTTTAAGGCTGACTACACAAAAGTTTGTTATAAACATTTTTAAAATCCTTTAATAAAACCTTTATATCTTAACTCTTTTATTAAGCAGGCTAGGAGATATTATGTTGGATGTATGAGAATAAAGACCTACCAGCATGTTTTTACTAACACACTTCTGTGTGATTTTGCAGAATGGTTAAAGCTTGTTACATGTAAAATGACTAACCACAGTTAATGTCTGTCAAAGAAAAGTCAAATTTCTGTATTATTTTTTAGCAGAAAATAAGAAAAAATAAAAACAAAGAAAAATAAGAAATCATGCAGAATTTAATGTTTCATTTTAGTAGATCATTTAAATGGTATACAATACATAAAAAAATTAAAAGCCTATTAATGATCATTGTTCCAAAAATGCACTTTACTCTCATGAATTTAGTTATATGATTTCAGTGTAAGCACTTTTAAAGTAGAGCTATAAATATTTTTTATCTCTGAATTTTTTTTTACAGGAGTCACTGAACGTTATTGATGCCAGTTTGATGGATCTAAATGGTCCAAGTGAAGATGCGCTAGAATGGGATGAAACTGACATAAGTAATAAGCTGATAAGTGTTCATGAAGATTTAAATGATCCTGATCATGAACTCAAGAAGGATGATCTAAGCCAGAAATCTGCTTCAGGAGAATGCGGTGACAATGAATTGAATGAAGATGAAAGTATCAGTGATCGTGGAAGTCCTCTTTATTGTCCCAGCATTACTTCCCCTCCAAATCCTCACATCTATCAGGTCTATAGTCTTCATAATATTGAATTATCAGAAAAAAAACACATGCCTTTCTTGAAAAAAGCATCCAAACTCTCCACTGTAACACAGTCTAATATTTTAAACAAAAGTCTTAGTAAAGACTCTTCATTTTCATCTACCAAATCCCTGCCAGACCTAATAGGGGGGACAGCACTGGCAAAATCGTATAACTATATGTACCAGAGTGGAAACATAAGCAGGCATTCTGAGAGTGAGAGTGGGATAGTGAGTGAATGTGATACAGAAACTACAAATAATTCAGAAATTTTTTTACTAAATGATGTTGAAAGCACTCAGAGTAATCCTGAAATTGGGCATGCAGAAACTCAAATGAATGGCATAATTGATGTAATAAAACAAAAAATAAAGCAAGATGAAGAAGACCATGTTAGTCTCTCAGATGATTTCCAGTTGGCACCTTCTAGATGCTGTGGAAGTGAAATTGATGAGGACTTGGATGGCATTACCATGTGTAAACCTGTTTGTCTAGAAGAACTGCAAGTAAAACGTGACGTGTTTACATTTTATGATTACTCGTATCTTCAAGGATCCAAATTCAAATTACCAGAGATAATGAAACAATCACAAACTGAAAAGACACATACAGAGAGTGCTTTGTTTCATGGCTTTTGTTTTGATAAAATACCTGGTAAATCTGAGCATAAGCCTGGAGAGTCACAACCAGATGGGTTTATTCAAGACCATAGTCTGGCAAGTATCCCTGGAGGATCAGATACCAATTCCTGTAATTCTGCAGAAACAGTAAGAAAATTAACTGTTACAGAGAATACAAGACAGGTTTCAACTTTATCTCATAGTTCTTCATTAGAATCTTTGTCTGTAGTAGGTGATTTGTTCAGCTCAGGTATTTTTAAAAGTGGAGATGGTCTTCAACGAAGCACCTCTTTGGAAAGCTGGCTGACTTCCTACAAAAGCAATGAAGATCTTTTTAGTCATCACGGCTCAGGAGACATAAGTGCAAGCAGTGATTCTGTTGGAGAGCTCAGCAAAAGGACATTAGATCTTTTGAACCGTTTAGAGAATATCCAGAGTCCTTTAGATCAAAAGATAAAGCGCAGCATCTCTGATATAACACTCCAAAGTAGCTCTCAAAAAATGTCTTTTACTGGACAGCTGTCTGTAGATATTGCATCCTCAGTCAATGAAGACTCAGCGGCTTCTCTCACTGAACTCAGCAGTAGTGAGGATCTTTCTCTCTGCTCTGAAGACATTGTACTGCACAGAAATAAAATACCAGATTCAAATGCATCATTTAGAAAACATCTTAATAGATCGGTAGCTGATGAGAGCGATGTCAATGTCAGCATGATTGTTAATGTCTCCTGCACTTCTGCTTGTACTGATGATGAAGATGACAGTGATTTGCTTTCAAGTTCCACCCTTACCTTAACTGAGGAAGAGCTAGGTATCAAAGATGAAGATGATGACTCCAGTATAGCAACTGATGAGGATATTTATGAAGAATGCAATTTAATTTCAGGACTTGATTATATAAAAAATGAACTCCAAACTTGGATTAGACCAAAATTTTCTTTGACAAGGGAGAAGAGAAAAAGTAACCTCAGTGATGAAATTCAGCACAGTAAAGAAGTTAGTAATGAGACATCAAAAGCCACAGATACATTGAGCATTGAAACACTTTTGAATGGTTCGGTACAGAAAATATCAGAAAATAATGGAAATAGTAAGAATGTACCACGTGATCACGAAAAAGGGACAAAGGGTCACTTGATGAAAGATATATCACAGGTTGTGAAGGATCAGCTTGTGGATGATATGGAGAATGGCAATGTTGAAAACACTCTTGGCAGTCAAAAGGAAGGGCTTGTTAGAGCATCAGCAACTTCCAGAACTCATGCATCACTTGATGCTAGAGAAGCTGAAAATGAATGTTGTGTCTGTGAAGCATTTACAGACAGTTCAGATGATTCACANGAGGAAAATCTCCTGAATCTTCGTAAGGAAAGACACATTAATATGCACAGATAGAATGTAACCCTCTCCAGGCATATACATTATCCTAAAAACAGGTATGTACTCTACAGTATACAAGTNTTGTGTCTGTGAAGCATTTACAGACAGTTCAGATGATTCACATATGGATGGCAAGGAGACTGTACTGTTGTCAGATGGATCCAAAAACCCTCCAAAAGAATGTCAAAGTCATCTTCAGTCTGATCGTCATTGTGTTGCTTATTCTTCTGCTAAAAAACCTTGTCTTGAATCTTCCTCAGAAACGAACTGTGTAGACACACAAACATCCTTACCTGATGGTCAGCAACACAGAATAAGCATTACTAAAAAATCTACTGATTGCTGTGCAGCCTTGAAATCTAATGAAGCAGAATGTGAGTCCTCAGCCAGTGGTCCTGATTCATACTGTAGCTGTGAATCTGCTGCTTTTGATAAAAGAAACTTGGAAGATGGCTCAGTACACAACTTTGTGATGGAGATAATAGACATGGCATCGACAGCTTTGAAAAGTAAGTCACAACCTGAATGTGAGTCATCTGCTCCAGCTTCATTAACACAGATCAAGGAAAAAGTGTTAGAGCACTCTCACAGACCCATTCAGCTAAGAAAAGGGGACTTCTATTCTTATCTTTCCCTTTCTTCTCATGATAGTGACTGTGGAGAGGTAATCAAATACATAGAGGAAAAGAGCAGCACTCCTGTGCCACTGGACTTCACAGATGAGAGAGAAAACATTGAATGTTTTTTTGAAGCTTGCCCTGAAGAAGAACGTGTTGAGCAGCAGCAATCTGTTTCTAATGGTACTCCTGAAGCACGAGCTGAGCAACAGCAACCTATTTCTAACATTATTTCTGAAACCTCTCCAGAGTCACCAGGCGAAGTGACTCTAGAGTTGTTAGGAAATGTTAAAACTTCATCAGAAGATAGGGATTTATCTTTTTTATGTGATGATGACGTTAATATAAATGTCCCCAATCCTAACAAACAAAATGCATCAAATAATTTGA
>VXAL01013254.1:27046-41747 GCA_013399475.1 Chauna torquata | reverse complement strand
CCCAAGGAAGTGGTCATAGCACCTAGCCTGTCAGTAGCAATTTGCCAAAATATTTTCATTTCCCTTTCAGTTATTCATCCAAATAATCAATGGTTAGGACCCAGATACCTAACCATTTCTTAGTTCTTGTTTATAACATAGGTTTGCAAAAACCTAAGAACTGTGCTGTTCCTCTGAAAATAAAATAAAATAAAATAAAATAAAATAAAATAAAATAATAATTAAGAAAACAACAACAACAACAACAACAAAAACTGCCTCTTGGCAACATTTAAGCATTCCTCCAGAAGTGAGAACAAGCGTGTTGCAATTAGCAGTCTTAGAAGATATTTCAGGTTTGGCATCACTCTCCAGGCACTGAGCCAATCACTTGGTAGCCTGAAGGTATGAACAGACTACAGAAGAACTTGAACTACGATATCATAGGTGACAATAGAGAACACAGATAGACACGACAAAGAGAAAGCCACTGCTAATAATCTGCCTCAAGGAAGGGATATTAAAGATCATTTTACGTTTCTGTTTTTCTGTTATTGCTACCTATTAGCAGTGGAAAAAAGAAATTATATTCTCAGGTATTCCTTTATTGCATAGTTCACGGAGAGGATTTCTTGTAGCATTTGGAAGAGCATTTCCTTCCCCAGTCACACAACATAGAAGATGAATGATAAACAGTGATCATAATGAAAATAATGTTCTCTAATGGTTTTGAAGTGGAGTAGCTAATACAAGAGTGGTAATTCATTACTATTGTCATGTCTTTCAATAAAGCATCTGAAGCAAGGCAGACTCATAACCTTGTGTATCCACCTTTGTTTCACGAGTTGAATTTGCTTTGTGGATAATTTTGTAAAAGACATTAATAAGTCACTTACTATACAGATTTTACTAGCAGATAAAGAGGTACAAGTTGGTTTTCTGATAAAAAGCATTGTGTTCTTTTTTCCTTGAATATTGTTATCTGTGCTGTGACTCTCAGATATGCAGATGGGGGAAGTGAGCTATTCTGGTGAAAACATTATAAATTTGAATTTCTAATGATGTATTGGATTGCTTCATGGGAAGACTTAGGAGGGGTGGCTGCTGGGCCCAGGTGTGCCCTGCAGTGCTGCTGTTTGAGCCAGCTGGAACCAGCCGTGGTCGGCAAGGGGCAGCCCCGGCCTCTACTGACAGAGGCTACCCCTTGCAGGACCCCTGCTAGCACCTAGGCACCTGCACCTGATGCAAGCACATTGTGTAACATTGTGAAAATAACAAATAAAATCATGCACATTTACTTAATATACTACTAAGCATTGAGAACTGTATTTGTAACTGAATTTGTAAAATAACAAATAGATATCATATGTGAGAAAGACAGGAGATAGCTTTAATTAGAATTAATAAAGAACAAAGGATTAACAGTCTATTACATTCAAAATTGGTAAGGATTTTAAATATTTAAATCAGGTAGTCTGAGATGATGACTTTATCCTTGGCAGGAAATGGCTCAATAGATTAGTTTAAAACCAAGAAGAGGATACAGAATACCAGAGTAGAATTTTCTTTGGAAAAGCTGTTTTTGCTCATTTCAAATCTTATCACAGCAGCAGTAGGTAAAATGATTCTTGCCATGAAAGATTTGGTAGCAATTTGGATGGAATTTGAAATTATTAAAAAAAAAAAAAAAAAAAAAACAGAAATGCTGAGCAAGGAAAGAGAAACTGTCAAAGGTCCTATGAGATAAGAGAGTGACATCAGGATGTCAGTACCATCCAGATGAAAATTGATCTGAGCTTTCTATTTTATTACAAACTAAATTTTTGAGACTCTACCTCATCTGCAAGCACAAGAATGCAAAAGTATATGGAGCATGGAGGAGTTCAGAAGCAGATGAACACTGACTGTATTTGAAGACTAGAAAAAAAAGTACTTCATCCTTTCAATGTTGGTTTCTTTCTAGTATTTTGAACAGTCAGAAATTTGAAGGAAGTGTAAACAAATCTTACTGCTATCCTGTAATTAATTTCTTTGAAAAACTTAATTTTATTACAACAATGTTGTGTTCGTGTCTGTATATTTATTTTGCAGTCATGCATAAAATGGTAATTCTAAAATTATAATGTCTACTTGAAGTTGTCAGCCTGCTTGTCATTTTCTCTTGAGGGAATCTACCAGGGCAGTAACACTAAGGAATGTCTTCTCATAGTTGTTGCTTTATGAGTTACTCATAACCTGAGCTTATTATTAAGCTCATGTTAAAGCTCCGGAGAGATAGAACACAAATTCAAAGATTGTCCTGATTACAGGGATGTAGTGTTTGTATTTCTACAACATTATCCAATAAGCACTTAAAGTTGTGATAAGAATTGAATAAGAATTGAGAAAAGGAAGAAAAATGCTCCTGATTGATATTTTTTCAGAAAATAAACTTAAAAGGAAAGTGTTTAAGACATCTTTAGGTAGCAAGGTTAAGTATTCTCTAAGTCAATGTAAGATTATTTTTAAATCAATGCAATGATCAACACGATTAAATTGGTGTGGAGTTAAAATGCAATGGAGGATTTTTACAGAGGAAAGACTACAGACTTTAAAAGCATCTGGGGCGATCTATGTCTTAAAGACATGATTTTGTTCCCCCCTCATGTCATAAATAGATCCTATCCCACTAATGCTCAGTGGCCATCAGGAGAAATCCAAAGGAACATCCTGTATTTGAGACAATTGCAGAACTACTTGACATCAGGGAAAAGTGTGGTCCTTGGGTGATTTATGTATAGTAAATCTCCAGATTTATTATCTTCATATATTCTGTGATGGAACTAAAGATATTTGCTTATGGCAGCTCAGTGGTACCTTAACTCAAAGTTTTCATGTAAGACATGTTCAGAATGCATGTCCTGGAACTGTGTGTACCTTACAGCTATTAATCCTTGCATTTCTGCAAACTTTCATTCTAAAAAATTTCCTTTCTTTCTCCTGCCTTCCTGTTCCTCTTGGTATCTCTCCTATGGTGCTGGAGTCCTCAAATGTGATACTGCAAATTTTTATCTCCTGAATTTTAAGAACAGTGCAAAGCCTTCCCACTAAATATTCATTGACTATTTTACATAGAGAAGCAGCTAAAAGAGCATTTTGAATATATCAGCTCTGAATTTAGCTTATAGAGTTGTATGCAAATATAGAGCACATTTTATACTTCTAAATAGTTAAACTGACTATACCTTAGGCAGCTAATGTGTTATGAGTACTGACTGTCAGTCTGACTTGTAGCATCTCAACTCTTACTGATTTTTATAGTCATGTCCACTATTGGCTTTTCTGTTTTAGTGGAACTAATATGTGGTCATACTCCCAACACTTTTACAGCTTAAAGTAAAACAAGCAAAAAAACCAAAATGAAACAAAACAAACAAACAAAAAACACCACACCTTTTTAAAACCAAGAAATTATTAATATCTTATTTTTTTCTTGATTTTCTTGTTTAGAACATCTATAGTATATTTCACAGTTAAAATGAAAAATGCTCTTATTATGGAATCTGTTGTCTGTATAGTCCATAGCAATTGAAGTGTTTTTGAAACTGAAAATTGCATGTTTCATTTTACTTTTGAATAAGATTTTATTCTATTCTCTGAAAGTCATGCATAGCCATATGTAAATTAGTCAAAACTAGGTCCAAAATGTAGAACTTCAGGCTTTAACCCCAAAACTATTTTAAATGTTAATGGTCTTGGGCTGTCCTGTGTGTTTTAACACTTAAGAAAAAATCTTTCTGGAGTTAAAATGTGTTAGTTATAGTACTTATGAAGCACCTGGATTAGGTGTCAGACCCTTTTTTTTTTTCCCCTCCATATGAATAGAAGAAAACTTTTCCAATAATATTGTAAACGGTGTGAAACTGACTGCTGTGAAAATCTGGGGTCACAGTCTATTTCACAGTGTTGCTGGTACTAAATGGCAAGTGTTATGCATAAGCATAACAATTCATAGCAATTTGTTCTTACTGTAGCTGGCACCTGGTAACTTGTGACTGTAAGGTGAGAGAGTGTGAACGTGCAGAGCAGTTGTCCGGTAAAGCCTTGAGGGTCTTGTTTATTTGCCCTTAATTTCAAGTACTACTATTACTAGCAGTGTGTATTTATAATATGATATTTTAAGGTAAGGATTGGCTAAAGTTTCATATGTAAAAGAAAGCTTTTTGCAAGTATTTTCAGATTTGGATTTTGTTGGTTTTTTTGTTTATGTTTTATTCTGTGCATACATATATTGCATACTGCATTGTATAAACAGGTAACTAAGCAAATGAAATTAATAAAATCTATATTATAGTACATATTATAATAATACAAAGAAGAAATATTTAAAGAAATAGAAACCCTTTTAAATAATCTAAATGTAATATAAATATTATCACAATGAGCTATATTAGATTAAGTTTTCTGAATGCACCTCATGTTTACATATTTTTAACTTTCAGATGCCTTATTTCAGACAGATTACAGATATTATTTTTGATCTTTGGTCTATTTCACCATGAAGTTTAGATATCTAGATATTGCTGAAACTTTGTATTTTTTGTTCTTGTCATTCAGTGACAAGGAACAAAAGTTATATTCTTGTGGTTTTTGTTGTTGTTGTTTTCTTTGTTTTGTTTTGTTTTGTTTCTTTTCCCTTTAAGATTCATGGGTTTTGACAAGTACAGTAAATTATTTTTGGTAAGAAGAGGATAATTACTTGTCCAGGAATCTATGTTCATACATTGTTGTCAGGTTTAATGTGTCAACTGAAGAATTTAACTTTAACATACATTTAATCTTCTACAATGCAAATGATACAGTTATGTTTTATGTCATTACCTAAAAATATCTAAGTAGATACATTTTGAACAGCTCATTACTTTTAAATATACAAGGTCCTCATGAATATTACAGTAATAATGGAAAAATCTCCAAATTGTGTCATTCTTATTTTAAAGCAAGGAGAGTAAGACAAATTCATTGTTTTTATGCAGTAAGTATTTTATCTATTTCTTTAGTAAAGACATTGAACAGTATTAAGCCAATGCTTCTGTTTCTTTTATTTATTTATTTATTTTTGGAAGTATGTTCACTTTAGCCCACTGCTGTATAAAAGTGTAGAAGTAATCAGTTGATACCTGCAAGACGAAATGCTTTGTGTATGAAGTTGTATCAACCAATGCATCTAAATGATATTGAGCTTATGATATTGAGCTTATAATACTGCAAGCCTTGACAGGTCAGTGAACCTGTGCGTTATTAATACAGGAGCAGTTCAGTGTGGAAATATTTCTTTACATGAAATATGAACACATTGCTTAAGCTTCAGAGGAACACTTAGATATTCTTATATGTGTAAGGATAAGGAAAGTATAATAAAGTTGAGATAATATTAAAAATACAAGATAAAAATATTCAATACTCTTTTATATTATTTAAATTACTTTTTCTGCTGTCTTCTATGTTTAGAACTACGCAGAAGTCTCAAAGTCTTAAACATTGTTATGACAAATGTAAACACTTATTTTTCAGGGCACTGTAATATATTTTATTTATGCTAAATATAGTTAAAAAAAATAGGCGAGATAAACAATCATTTTTTATTACACAGGCAAAAATTAAAATCTTTCCAGTTGGTGGTAAGCATAAATGAATAAAATATATCCTTACCTAGCAATTGCTATGACTCTTCTGCATATATGGGCTCTGTAATCAACCCATATAGTAACTTTACTGACATATATTTATATATTTCTTCTTTAATGACAATTTCTTTGTGGCCCCTATTTTCCAATGTATTTATATCATAAAGTGACCACTACACTATGGTAACATTTCATTAATTCCTTGTATTAGCTATATGGTTGTGAGTCTGTAAGTTTGTAAGTGACTGCACAGGGTGAAAAGAATGAAAAGTCAAATACCAAGGTAAAAATGTTATCTTATTATGTAATTATTAATTTGGCAGCCATTAGGTTAATTGAAAAACAATATTTTAAACTATATTTGTATTTATGGAAATGCATATGTGTATGTACAAACATACATGTGTGTTTCACAGGTATGTATGTATGTATGCTACCTGAAATATATAGTTTGGAGTCTTAGCTCTTTTTGGATATTAAAAACAATATTGAGTATTAAAAGTAAGATTCTAATATGTGTTTTCACCTAAGTAAAGTTCTCTTTTCTACGTGATCCTTCTTAAAAACATTTCTTTAAAGGCCAACAACAGGAGTCTTTTGTAATAAAACAGAATATAGGTGTATTTTGGGGTGAATAAATATTATTACAAGCAATCATTTGGAAGCTAGGAGGCCTGGAGAAGGCTAGATAAGTTTGTGTCATTTTGGTACACAGAAAGAGAAAAAAATCAGTTAAACTATTCTAAGAGGGAAAATATCAATGTTCTTATCTATAATATTTTATCCTTAATCCCTTGAATTTCCCAAAAGTACCAAGTGAGTTTTATAACAGCTAGGAGTAGAATATTTGTTACCAGTATGACAAGAACAACATTTTCCTCAGGGGGTGACTTTCAAAATGTTTCCCAGTTAAATAACCTGGAAATGTTTCAGACAGAGTGCACAACAGACAGGTAAAGACAGCTAGAGGTTCATTATAATTTAGAAAACTGTTTAATTTTAAGTCAAATAGCTGTGTTATTAGGCAGAATATTAATAATGATAACATAATATTCAGGTGCTAATCACCTTGAACAGATACGACCAAACTACAAAAGGCTTAAAGATAAAGCATATTTCTTAACATCTTTTTCTATTTTGGCAACCCAAGGATCATTATAAATGTAAAAATTGGATTGCTTTTATAATGAATGGGGATGTTTTGTTATAGAATTCAGTGAACTGAACCCTCACCCTGTTCCTGAGTAGTGTTTATGTAAGGACATATAACTATTTACTGAAAAGCCTTTTTATTTGTGTTCTTTATTCAAAATTATACCTATAGGCTGTGATTAGAATTCTGCAGTGCTGAGCTACATAAAATAAGGACATCTTAAAATTCAGATATTTTTCCTTTTTTTCCTTTTTTTCCCCACCTTTTCACCTCTTATACTCCAAGTCAATCTCTTTCTAACCACAAGAGCCTTTTTCCTAAATCCTCTGGGGAACTAAGACATAGAAAAAAAATCTAGTAACTGTATTTTTAAAATGTTTAAATTCTACAGTAAGGTGCATATTTATTCACAGCTAATGAATTACCCAATATGAGTTAGAAATTGCTATCACATTTTTATTTAAAATGCAATTATAAAGCATTGAAAGCTTGTAATGCTTTTCTGCAAATACCTTCAAAATATTATGGAAATTCTTTTCTTCACTTTCAGAAGTTTCACATTTCATAAAAATAAGTTATGATCAATTTATGTTCATTATTTAAGAATTACTATATATATATATATATTGGACCACTATATATAAGAAAGTATGATACTGAAAATAAATGCCTTTGAGTAACTGATGTGATGTCATTCCTGTAATGGAAACAAGGACTAAACTTGTAATGTCCTGCATACAAGCAAGTGTACAGAAGAGTATAATGCTGCATGACTCTTAAAAAAAAAATAAAAAAATAAAAAATTCAAACAAGACTGAAATGCATCCTAAATTTTAAAATGTTCTTGCATATTTGCTGACAGAGCATAGTGTGAACCACACAAAATCAAGTACTGTGCTAGCACAGAGCATATTAGATAAGAGGTGGGATTATATGTGTATACAAGCATATAATATTTATGGGAGCTACCTTGTATCTGCTAGCTTGGAATTCATGTGTAGATATAGTCACAGTCATAGAATCATAGAATCATAGAATGGCTTGAGTTGGAAGGGACCTCAAAGACCATGTAGTTCCAACGCCTCTGCCGTGGGCAAGCATGCCAACCACTAGATCAGGCTGCCCAGAGCCCCATCCAACCTGGCCTTGAACACCTCCAGGGATGGGGCATCCACAGCTTCTCTCGGCAGCCTGTTCCAGTGCCTCACCCCCCTCTGAGTAAAGAACTTCCCCCTAACAGCCAATCTAAATCTCCCCTCCTCTAGTTTAAAACCATTCCCCCCCCGTCCTATCACTATCTGCCTGTGTAAAGAGTCCCTCTCCATCTTTTTTGTAAGCCCCCTTCAAGTACTGAAAGGCTGCAACAAGGTCTCCCCAGAGCCTTCTCTTCTCCAGGCAGAACAACCTTGTCTCTCTCAGCCTTTCTTCATAGCAGAGGTGCTCCAGCCCTCTGATCATCTTCGTGGTCCTCCTCTGGACCCGCTCTAACAGGTCCACATCCTTCTTGTGCTGGGGGCCCCACAACTGGATGCAGGACTCCAAGTGGGGCCTCACAAGGGCAGAGTAGAGGGGACAATCACCTCCCTCGACCTACTGGCCATGCCTGTGTTGATGCAGCCCAGGCTGCACCCCTCAAAAACTAGGTCATACCAGATACCGGTTGCTTATGCAAATGACCAGCTATTGGTGCAGAAATGGGTAATATCTGACAGCCTACTAGAAATTGCTTTAAAAGTACAGAAAATCTGCAATGAAAATGGCTAGTTGTACTGGTGGCACTTCTTCATATTTTGGTGTACAGAATTGATCACCTGTGCTCTACCGTTATGTGTACAAGTAATGTCTTGTTACCACTCAAAGAAACTGTAGCTCAGTATTTGCTATAAGACTGTTTATTATGTTCGATTGCTGTGGTTACCCACACTTGAGGGCTGGCTATTAAAGCTGAGAAACAGATCATCTGAAAATGATGATTCCTCGTTCTTATGGTTTCATTTCCTTTACCCATTTCTTCAACCTTTCTTTCCTTATTATCAATTGCATATAGTCAGGAATCTGTTACACATCAATTACTTAAAGAGAAATAGCAACAAATATTACTATAATTACATAATAATATTAATATGATGATCAGAACACTTACCATTTACATGTATGAGTATTTAACAACATCCAGTCTGTCTATACCTGGGCTTTGGCTGCTGTGGGCTTGAATGCAGACAGCCAATCTATGAAAACAACTCTGGAGAGAAATTGAGGATGCGGGCGTCCCTGGTGAGGAGCATGAGTGAGCAATTAAGTGAGGGAATTGGAAGGAACTTTGTGTTGATTCAAACTCCATGCATTGTGAAACTGCTGCCTTAAGTATTCAAATACCTAATCAAATTAAATTAACAAAATTTTTTTTTTTTTTTAATACATAAGCTACACTGATGAAGCCACCAGTGTATCATATATCATTAGCTGAACAATACTTTCTTAATTATTAGCTTACTTTATGATTAAGGTTGATATGAAGTAGTAAGTCTTGTCAGAAATATACTTGCTGATGAAACCCCAATTCGGTGCCATTGGTTAGTGTTTACAGGAAGGGGCAGATTCCAGATTTCTGTTCCTCAGCTCTGCCTGTGGCTTTGGTAAGTGACAGGACTCTATCAAGATTTAACTACTGCTGCTGCAATAAGACATTATGCATTCATCTCACATGTGGTGGCATAACACTTGCTTCATGTTTACAGAATTGATGTACACATTTGAGGATGTACATCATAAACACCTCATATGGCACACAATGGAAAAATTGCCAAGAATATTTTTCATATCCTGTTTCACTTAAATTTTGGTTTCTGAACTGATACTTGAATCCAATACTTGAAAGTGTACTTTCAGACTTTTCAGTAAGATTTATGTCTTTGTAGAAGCCTGTCAATATGAAACAACTGCAGGAACCCATAGCTGGGGTAAGTGGGGTTTTTGGTAGAAACAAGACAAATCTCAGCGGAGCAAAGAGATCTACAAAAGCTTTAATGTATTTTGGATAGGTATTATTTTATGCATATTGAGAGATCACTAAACACATATACTCATGTATGTAGATAGATTCAATGCTTATAAATCTTTTCAATTAAAGAATAGTTTGCTCTATCAAACTAAATTCTTGTGGTAGCACTTAAGTAGGATGAGAGGACTTCTGATGTTTTCAGAATATAATGTCAGGAGCCAATGAGCTGCCATTATAGTAATACTATTCAATAACATATTCAGTGACAGCCGATAGAAAATATAATTTTCTTTTTCTTCTCTCTCTCTTTCCCTCCCTCCCCCTCTCTTCTCCTCTCCCTCTCTCTCCCTTCTTCTTCCTCCCTCTCTCTCCCTCTCTTTTTTCTTTTTCAATTTTGCTTTCTGTATTTTATTTCTTAAAATGTATATTTTCTGGTGATCAGTCACTGTGAATTTCCCAAACATGTTTAAAGGACTGTAGTGAATTTTTCTGCTGCATAAACTATATTAGTATAGTTATTTCTAATATAAATGTTCACTGAAATGATAAAAATTGTGTGGAAAAAAAAATATTTTAACATGTTCCTAAAACCTAGACAAGAATGTACACTGAGTACTTAAATGTAATATCTCTATTAGTACTCTTTGTGCCATTCAGTGATTTTTGGTATCAATATCCTTAGAAAGAAAACGAATGACCATGAAACTGTTGGCTGATCAGTTTTACTGTTAACATGTACTGATGTCAACCAGTTTCAAGAAAGGAGAGGAAAACGTGAAGATGAGATGCCAAACAATTTGAGCTCCCTGTACTGAGGTACTTATTCCTTTGGGGGCTCTTGTCATCTTTATAGCATGAATTCTGCACAAGCTTCAGCTGTACTCTCTACCGCATTACTGGCACTATAGTTAGCACTGTGGATATAACTTACAGAGGAAGAAGGCTGACACAGCCTGTATCACAGACATGGAAATTAATAGACCACCCTGCTAATGGCAAACTCCCGGTTCTGAAAAAAAACTGCAGTTTCACAAATACAAATATGTCCCTACATGTGGAAAAAAATATAAAAGAAAATGATTTGATATTACAACAACAACATTTGGAAAGAAATATTGCTGAAGACATACAGAAGGATACTTGAGGATCACAATGTTAAGTGAAGGAACATAATTCCCTAGAAGGAAATAACACAATTCTGAACTTGTGAGCTATATTTCAAATGGCAGAAGGTCACTTCAGTGTCATTGCTTTTTCTTGCAGAAGTGTAATCAGAGTGGCACCTTAGCAGTTGCAATTACATACGTTTATGTTTGAGAGTACAAGTACAATAAGTTTTTCATGTCTCTGGTGTGAATATTATATTCTCTTAGTCACAAAGATATATTCTTGGGAGATGACTATGAACAGCTCACCTTAAACATAGCAAAATGTGATGAACTGTTGCTGAGCCTACTACTTATCATGACAGAAAAATGAAATGCTGTGTGCTTAGCTTATGAAATTCACAATCAAAGATTTTTTTTCTTAATATTATCCTTTTTGCTTTGCATTTTCAACAGTGAAAACTATGTGCTTTAATACAACTCATTTATTTGTATTGTATTCTTTGGCTTTTGAGAAGTTTGCTTTTATATAATCTTTTTATTCTGTCATTTTTGTTTGAATCCAGTGCAGATTATATTATTTATTGGTTCAGAAAGGATACTTAATTCATGTGTGGCCACTAATCATTGCACGTGTAAATGTGTGCTCAGACAAGCACGTGTACATATTTTTCACTGATTTGCACTCACATAACTTCATTGCAGTGACTTCAGTGGCACAAATGTAACAGAAACAAGATTTCTCTTACTGGAGGATAAAGATTCATTCTTGTCAATAACTATTTACAGATATATAAGCACAATTTTAAACAATGTCCAGCTGAATATTAGACTATATTTCTTGATTTTTCCCATTTACCTTGATTGTACTGCAACTTTAATTTAGGCATTGTCTCGTATAAGTGCCTGAAATTAGAGTTGTAATATCATAGCTATTGATTTTTTTCTAAACAGCCCATCCTCCCTAAAAGCAGACCTGGGCTGTAACTCAAGACAATGGAGGTTGCTAAAGACTTTTACAGTAGCAGGCATGCTGCCTGAACAATGACTGATTGAACAGTTACTTCAGGATCACAATATTTGTTTCCATGCAAGTAGAAACATTAGTACCATGAAGTGAAATGCATGAGCTCGGAACTTCTGTATGCTGATTTTTTTTCCAGAAAAGGGAGCAACAGAGCTAGAGAGCACTAGATAGTGGGAGTCAGTGTAACAGTATAAACTGATGCATTTAAGCCTGAGCTAATAAACCCAGTGCCACTGAAGCAGTATTGCTTCTGAACCTCAATTGCTACTTCTGTGCTAGGTAAGAAATCCCATGCTCCAACTTGGGAATAGGGCTGCCTCTGAGCAGAAAACACGGTTAAGGTGTCTTGGTTATTCCAAGCAATATTCAATTCAAAGAGCCAATTCAAATGTTCAGTTAGAAACAAGCAAACAAACAAACAAAACAAATTAAAAAAAAAGCCTGCTACTGTTCTCCACTCAGTGTTGTAGTCATGTCTGGTGAAAACCTGTATTCTACAATGCAATTTGGAGATCTTGGTCAAATACCGGTCTACATTAATTCAGTGTTTGGGTTCCCAAAGCTTCAGATTCCTGATCAATATCTGCTACAATGCACTCTGAAAAGTATTTTTCATTTCTGTATTCCATACTTAGACTCATCTAAACAAATTATCTTTCATTAAAACCTTTTATCTTTCTCTCTTCCCTCTGGAATTGTATGCTACCTTCAAAACACTGAAACACAGTAAGTAGTTTCATAAACTCAGAATATTCTAAAATGTATAATATTTTAGTTTCTAAAAGATACATGACCACTGCATGAGGATTAAAGGAGAAAGTGAAGGCCATAAAATTCTCTACAAAATGCCTCATGAAGTCACAGTACATGGAAAGCAGTACAGGGAAAGTAAATCAAGACATATATCAATTACCTTTACAGAATTCAGTCAGAGTAGTTCCCCAAGACCCTGCAGTACCGCTATAAAAACCTTGAAAAACATTTTTTAGCTGCCATATCCTTATCATCAATGACTCTTTTGAATGTTGTGTAATCGTTATAATGTTTAATACAATTTTGCTTAAACATAACTATACTTGAAACATTTGATATTAAACCTTCTTATATGAAGACATAAAATTGATAAATAAAATATAAATCTGTGGCTTTTAAGTAGACAAAAGCTAAGGTAAAAAAATATTTAAGATTTTTTCTCCGAAAGAAAGAGAATATAAAGGTGAAAGAGGCTCTTCTAGGTATCAGATATGTACTCCTCTGTGTAAGGGGCTAAGAATGCTGAAACTAGAGACTGCTGGGAGATAGGTGGTATGGCATGGAGAGATGCAATTAGTCTGAATTAGAATAGCATTTTATTAAGATGCTGTGTAGAATATAGCATATACTGGATATATAGAGTGGTAACACCTTGCTTCCTCATTTCTCCTATCCCCTTCTGTCCCTATCTTTTTATGCCTTTCAAAACGAAAATAAAATACGGATCAGTTTGTGCCTCCAGTTACACAGATCAGCAATTTAGAGGTTAAAAATTAAAGCTCACTTACAGCCTACAAAATCAAATTTATTCCTTATTGTCTGAGAGTCTACAAAAGTCCTGTGCATACTCAATTCTTCCAACATCATATCTGATAATGTCCTTCAGACCTTTTTGCTTTTGCAGTCAACAACAGATTTATATAAAAGTCTTATTAAGGTGTTCAGTTTGGCTTCTATGGAATATATAGTTTTTGTGACTAATGTGCAAAAGAGTAGGATACATCTGAAAAAAGTACCAGGAAATGAGCTTGCACTGAAACCCTGGTCATCCACATTGCTAAATGCTTACTCACCCTCTAGTTCTAGTTTGAACCAGTTCCACTAGTTCTAGTTGCATTTAAATTTTACTCTGACTTGTGGCTGTTGTATGATCACCTTGTATCTAATTTATTTCTGCCATCTTGTTTCTATACTTTGAAGCCATCATTCCGGAACCGGTTTACTGCGAAGTTAATATGCAAAACATGCACCAGGTTTGGCTTCCTCCACTGCCCACAATCCTATAGAATTTTGTAGAGCAGCAAGGAGAAGGCGTGAACAGTGTGGACATTAATTTGTTAACTGCAACATCAATGTATGTTAACTTGACCTGTGTGATGAGGACATATCTCAGGTCCTTTTTTATTTAGCATTAGGGTCATATTCATCAAATCTGATATTACAGGGCTTGCAGTGTCTGCTGGCAGGAGCTAAGACTTTTATTTCCTAATGGCTTCCATGACAGCTGAGATTATTCTTCAAGTACTATTCTTACCATGTCTTTATATAGCAGCAGATTTTTGCCTTTGTGATAATAACCTTCCTAATAACTAATTATTATTTTTCCAATGAAAATGTCTTGAATTATCAAGAATTTCATAATATTATATATTTAATAGTCATCTGATATCTCAGCTGTCAACTGACTTCCANAGAAAAGAAAAGAAAAGAAAAGAAAAGAAAAGAAAAGAAAAGAAAAGAAAAGAAAAGAAAAGAAAAAGAAATAAATGCTCACATTTTAGGGCAAATAAATTAGAATAATATTTTCAAGTTGCTAAGTATATTGAATAACATTTATGTGGAAATAGATTCACACTGAAGCCTTCATGAAAGGATGTACAGATGTCTCTATACAGATACCTACATACTCAAAGTCTAGACATTATCTCTTTTCTTCCCTATCGTAACTAAATAAATCATCCCTAGGCTTCTCCCAGCCGTACCCAGATACTAAGACTGAGATCTTTCTCTTCACTA
>VXAL01013253.1:355012-369368 GCA_013399475.1 Chauna torquata | reverse complement strand
TGACCACAGCCCCCATTCCCCGTTCCCCTGTGCCGCTCAGGGGGAGGAGGTAGAAGAGGGTGGGTGGGGGGAAGGTGTTTTTAGTTTGCTTTTAGTTTCTCACTGCTCTAGTTTGCTAGCTATAGTAATAAATTATACTAATCTCCCTATGTTGAGTCTGTTTTGCCCGTGACGATAATTAGTGAGTAACTTGCTTGTCCTTATCTCAACCCTTAAGCCCTTGTCCATCGTATTTTCTCCCCCTGTTTCTTTGAGGAGGGGGAGTGAGTGAGCGGTTGTGGTGGAGGTCGGCTGTTTAGCTGGGTAAAACACAGTTGCTTATCTGTACAAACTCAACAAAAAGACAAAAGAAATTTAAGGATCCAGCTCCTCTCTGTCTCCATTCATACTTCTACTGTAGTCACAGTGGCAGCAAGAGCACTCAAGTGAGAATAAGAAAGTTACTGGTCCAGGTCTGCAGCAATCAAAGACATGTGAAACTGGATCTCCTGTGCTGATGGGGAGAGAATAAATTGTATTTCTGAGTTGAGATTTTCTGTTTCTTTTATTAGAAAGCAGATCAATTACACTTTGTTTTCATCTGAGTATGGAACAGGAAACAGTGAAACTGGAAAAGCTTTCTCATATAGGTAACCATTTCTCAATGAGTTCTCCATATGCCAGTTTCATCTCCCCAGATGTCTTTGTCTGTGTTTTGCTCAATACAGAGATACCTAGCTGAATTTTAATAGCCTCTAAACTAGCAGGGTAGTGGAAGGCAGACTAGATGAACAATTTTGCCCATAAACAGCAGCAAAACATTCTATAGTTCCTCTTTTCTGCTGTGTTAAACTGTACCACATCTTAGAATAACACAACACAGCATGAAGGATTGTGCTTTGGCTGGACATCATTCAGCCTCCATTGAGCTGGTATACGGTCTCTCTCTATGGGTCCCAATCTCCCTGCCCAGGCAAGTATCACAATTTGTCTGTCCTCTGCGAAAGCCTCTGGCATGGAAATCTTTTTCCTCTCTGTTATCTCTATTACCTTTTTGCTTCTCTCACTCACCTCCACACTCCCATTTTCTTGTAAGTTACAGTCACCTATCAGTTTTAATTCAAGCCAGTCTTCATTTATATTCTTATTTTCTTTATGTCTTTTAATATCTTGTTGTGTGGCTCAGTTCCTGCTGTGATGCCCCATATCTTTCGGTGGCTGCTGCTTCTCCCCAGCTGTGGTAGCTCCTTCATGTGCTGCCTGCCCCGGCTGCCCTGGCCACATTATGCCTCCCCTCCGATCCTCCCAGGCTGCTATATGCCATTTCCACTCTGCTCACACTGCCCTTACCAAGGTCAGCAGTGACCTAGTCTGTCTCTAGACCTACCTTCTACTCTTATCCATCTCAGTCTATTGGCTGCATTCAGCAAAACCTATCATTTTCCCTGCCTTAATTCCGCATGGCACTTCAGTTTCCTGGTTCCTCTCTAATGCCCTTCAACTGTATGTTAAAATTGACTTCCCCTCCCCTCACCTGCACTTAACATCGAAGCCCCGTGGGGCTCCACTTGCATTTATTTCATTCCTCTTTCCCTTCTATATGTTATTCCTGGTTTTGGATGATGTTATTCAAACAAACAAACAAACAAACAAAAAAACAGCCACAGTCTCTTTATCCTCATCTTTCTTCTGCTTGCCAGTGTATACATGCATATATATGTTTAGGTAACAGCAGCTACAACAGCGTTGTTCCATACCCACATTGAAACGTGTGTTCTCCCTCCTTTCCCCTGAATTCATTATTCTCTCTCCTTTACAACCATCACTCTCAGAGGGGTTTTCAAAAGTTAATTTTTCACATCTAGTTTCCTGGGAGGACTCATGGAGGAGATCTCTCCTTTTCTGATTCTCCCTACCAAAAACACCTAGGTATCTCAGGGTAGTAACTTCTCCCTTAGATTGCCACAGGATTCTTTCACCTTGCGCCTTCATCTAGGATGCTGCTGTAAATCTCTGTGGTTCCCCATTTCCATTTTGTGCATTCCCTCCATTTTCTCCTACTTTTCATTTCATACTCTCTTTAATCTTTGAGTATCTTGCCCTGCTCTTGCTTATTCCATTTCACCATCTCTTAAGCTATATATAAAGTTATAAAACTGGTTATATATTTTCTTCTCCCCCATATGCCTTTTTTTTTTTTCTTTTGTGAACCCTGAAGCCTCTGACATGGTTAGTATGCCTTAGTATGCCCGCACATCTCTCTGGTGCACTTCTGCTATACATCAGTGCCCTTAAGAAAGACTTGGGGAGACATCAGGACTGATGTAAGCCTTTTCAACTTATTTCTCTTTGCCAACAGTGAGTTCTGTACAATAATGGACAAATTAATACATGCCTATTATTTATACATGTTTGATTTTCCTCCATGTTGTATGAAAACAAACATATTGCCATACTTCGGCAAATAAAAATAAAACAATAAAATGCAAAATGGAATACAGTCACTATCTCTTGGTTTTCTGAAAGTACTCAGTGACAAAGGAAAGGTCTATTGTTCCCCCCCCCCCCCCCATTCATGATAACACCAGGCAGCTTGATTATTTCCTTGGCTAACAGAAGAAATAGAAGGATGAATTTTACTTTGGGCTGGGTGAAAGAGCAGCAGTCAGAAGTACAGGTTCCCAAGAGGGGCATGTTGCAGTGAGTAGTGAGGTAGTACTTCAGCAGTACTGAAGAGAAGAACAAGTGAAAGAAAATGCCATAACACCAGTGACAGTGAATAAAGCTGAGTATGCAAATTAGTAAAATTTGCTTTACTCTTCATAGGCAAAGGTATGAGATTCCTTCCTATTACTTTTCAGATTCCTCAGGTTTATTATCAAACACAGCACGGTGGTAGCCATGGGAACACTATTAAAGTTGTATCTAGTTTGCAAAGAAAAGACTTTGCAATTCCACAGGCTGCTGTTTAAAGTATTTTATAGATTTTTTGTCCACATTTCAGTGTTGCCAACATATGTATTGTAGCATAATTGGCAGGTTTTTTTTTTGTCATTGTTTGTTTGTTTTTTGACACATTAAACATTTTCACTAAACTTTTTGCGTAATTCTGTTAATACAGGTTTTAAAGAAAAGCTATAATACAACTAGAATACAACATATTTCACCAGTTTTATTCCCCTGGCAATTTGTTCCATTTCATTTTTCTATTTACATTCCATTTCCTCAATCACCTCTTACAAGTGTAAAATGCCTTACCCTTGTATAATATGCATGAGGCCAATGATGAGACCGAGACAACACGGTTTTTGTTTTCACAGCTGAAATTTGCAGACCAGAACAAAATTGTATTCACTTGTCCCTCCAAGATCAGTGTATGTCATTGTGTGAACTGGCAAGCTTGGCTTGCTCAGGTAATCCCTGAACATTTAGATTACTTCAGGCCAAGGCAGCAAGATGCTGTGAAGGGAGAAGGTATGTGTGGGAAAACAGGGAGAGGAGGAAACACATGCAGGAACCAGGTCCCACCCTTGTACAATCCTGACTCAGAGCGGCTGTGTGGCAGATGTTATCCAAAATCTTGATGTTGTTGGGCCAGGATCTCCTCTCACTCACCATGCTCTGGTTGTGTATATATTGCCTGGAGATAGGCAAGTAATGCCTCCCCAGTAATGTAATGTCTTTCTGAACAATTTGGTTTCGGCTCTTTCACAGGTGTGCCTATGCCATGAATACAGGGAGGACAAAACCCTTGGCTTAAAAAGGGAAAAAAGAAAAAGAAAAAGAGAAAGAGAAAGAGAAAGAGAAAGAGAAAGAGAAAGAGAAAGAGAAAGAGAAAGAGAAAGAGAAAGAGAAAGAGAAAGAGAAAGAGAAAGAGAAAGAGAAAGAGAAAGAGAAAGAGAAAGAGAAAGAGAAAGAGAAAGAGAAAGAGAAAGAGAAAGAGAAAGAGAAAGAGAAAGAGAAAGAGAAAGAGAAAGAGAAAGAGAAAGAGAAAGAGAAAGAGAAAGAGAAAGAGAAAGAGAAAGAGAAAGAGAAAGAGAAAGAGAAAGAGAAAGAGAAAGAGAAAGAGAAAGAGAAAGAGAAAGAGAAAGAGAAAGAGAAAGAGAAAGAGAAAGAGAAAGAGAAAGAGAAAGAGAAAGAGAAAGAGAAAGAGAAAGAGAAAGAGAAAGAGAAAGAGAAAGAGAAAGAGAAAGAGAAAGAGAAAGAGAAAGAGAAAGAGAAAGAGAAAGAGAAAGAGAAAGAGAAAGAGAAAGAGAAAGAGAAAGAGAAAGAGAAAGAGAAAGAAAAAGAAAAAGAAAGAGAAAAAGAAAAAGAAAAAGAATGGAAAAAAAAAAGGCAAGTCCATCTTCATTCCTGCCATCAGCTATTGAAATGGGAACAAAAACAAAGTCGCCTCTATCTCATTTTGCATGGATATTAGTGGTGAAAAAATCAAGCCTCAGTACTTTCTTGGTTATATTTCTAATTTCCTGACTTATGTAAAGCTAATGATTTTCATTTTAGCCTGTGGTAAATTCAGGCCAATATTTGCAGAATATATAATAGCGATTAGAAATTGCTTTGTACTTTGCAGGATTATTGTACCAGATGCTGTTGTCAGACAACATTATAAAGTCAGGTGTTTACCTGTCAGCATTGCTGCAACCTTGGAAATGTTCTTTGATGCTTTTTCTAGCTTTGAGAGACAAAACCATAAAAACATTGGAAGGAAAATGCCTGTGTGGCAATATATGGTACCTGCCAATCCATAGCAGTACCAACAAGACATGGTAACACTAAATTTGGAAAACTTTGTGACCTCTTTTTGTCCTTCGAAAAGGGACCTTGTCCTTAAAGCAGCAGGAACTTCCCTGAAACTCATTCAGACTCCATCTGTTTTCCTGTGACAGTCCCTGGCCTTAGAAAACACATAGATATTGTTTTATAGCTCAGGGGGGAATCTGACAGACCAAGTTTTCTCTGTCTGATCTTACAGTGCACCAATAAAACACACCACCCAGAACTGCCAAGAACGGCTCTGAGTTTGGATGTTTTGTACTGTTGGGATGAACAGAAAGAATGAGAAAACAAAGTGTCCAGAGAGATGTCAGTAAGATATAGGAAAACAAAAGACAAAAATATTACAGTGCTAAGGGGGAAATCACTTTAATGAAAATAATTAAAATGAAAGTTATACCTGTGTCAAGCAGAGTGGAATATTGGAACACAAATGGTTTCAGGCTGAGTAATTGTGGTGGTTTTACCCAGCTAAACAGCCGACCTCCACCACAACTGCTCGCTCACTCCCCCTCCTCAAAGAAACGGGGAGAAAATACGATGGACAAGGGCTCAAGGGGTGAGATAAGGACAAGGAGGTTGCTCACTGATTACCGTCACGGGCAAAACAGACTCAACATAGGGAGATTAGTATAATTTATTACTATCACTAGCAAACTAGAGCAGTGAGAAACTAAAAGCAAACTAAAAACACCTTCCCCCCATCCACCCTCTTCTACCTCCTCCCCCCGAGCGGCGCAGGGGAACGGGGAATGGGGGCTGCGGTCAGCCCATATCGCTGCGTCTCTGCCGCTCCTTCATGGTCGCTCTCTGTTCCCCTGCTCCAACGTGGGGTCCCTCCCACGGGATGCCGTCCTTCCCAAACGGGTCCTGCGTGGGCTTCCCACAGGCTGCAGCTCTTCAAGAGCTGCTCCAACATGGGTCCGTACCACGGGGTCCATCCTTCAGGAGCAAACTGCTCCAGCACGGGTCCCCCACGGGTGGCAGCTCCCACCGGATCACCTGCTCCTGCGTGGGCTCCTCTCCACGGGCTGCAGCTCCGGCCCGGAGCCTGCTCCTGCGGGGGCTCTCCATGGGCTGCAGCCTCCTTCAGGCCACATCCACCTGCTCCTCCGTGGGCTCCTCCATGGGCTGCAGCGTGGAGATCTGCTCCATGTGGTACCCCATGGGCTGCAGGGGGACAGCCTGCTCCACCATGGGCCTCACCACAGGCTGCAGGGGAACTTCTGCTCTGGCACCTGGAGCACCTCCTCCCCCTCCTTCTTCCCTGACCTTGGTGTCTGCAGGGCTGTTCCTCACTACTCTCTCTCCCAGCTGCTGTTGTGCAGCAGTTTTTTCCCTCTCTTAAATCTGCTGTCCCAGAGGTACGACCAGCATCGCTCACTGGCTCAGCTCTGGCCAGCAGCGGGTCCCTTTTGGAGCCGGCTGGAGCTGGCTCTTATCTGACATGGGGCAGCTTCTGGAATCTTCTCACAGAGGCCACCCCTGTGGCCCCCCTGCTACCAAACCTTTACCACGTAAACCCAATGCAGTAATATTCACAGTGGAGGACTTCAGCAGAAAGGGTTGGAAACATCCATTTGCTATTGAAGGGCACATCCATCAGGGTAACCCTCAATGCTCTATAGTAAAAGGAGGATGGTTACAAAAAATTCAATATTCCTCAAACAGTGTAGCAGTAACCTGTCAATGAGGCTCAGATATTATGACCTGGTTTGCAAAGTGTGCTAACCCACTTTGGAAGGAGCCTGGCCAGGTGCACAGAATCACATATTTGTGGGGTGGGAAGTCCAAGACCCAGCTCGCAGATGGGGCCAGTATGAGCAGGTTGCTCAGTGCTGTGTGCATTTGGAGATTGAATATCTCTGAGAATGGACACTCACAACCTTTCTGGGCAATCTGCTCCAGTGTCATGTCTACTCTCACAATAAGAAAAGTTTTTCCACATATTTACATGGAATTTCTTGTATTTCAGGCCATGCCCGCTGTCTTTCATCCTTTTTCTGGGCACCTCTGAGAAGACTTTGGGGGAGTTCTTTCCTCCCCCACATCAGATATTTATATACATTGGTAAGAACCCCCTAAGCCTTCTCTTGTCCAGGATGAACAACCCCAGCTCTCTCATCCTCTCCTCATACGACAGAAACTCCAGTCATCTTCATGCCCCTTTCCTGGACTCTCTCCAGTATGTCTGTCCGTGTCTCTTGTACTGGGGAGCCCAGAGCTGGGCCCAACACTCCAGCACTGAGTAGAAGGGAAGGTCACCTTCCTCAGCCTACTCTCATACTGTCGTAATACAGTCCTTTTTATTTAGATAGTAATTAAAAAGCTAGGAAGGTCTTTCTCCTCCTTTGCAAGGACAATGACAACTTCAGAGCACTCAGTTATCAAAAGCTTGTTTTTCTGAAATTTTTAATGAGTATTCTTTCAGCGTTGCAGATAATTTCTTCTAGAGAGGCAGTCATCACTTAGAACTATTTAAGTTTTTGTTGCCTAATTAATAAGAATAAATTCAGGTAAAGATTATCGACACTGATAATCAAGCACTGCCTGAGATGAGATGAGGCACGTTTTGAACCTACTGGCCAATGCTCTGTGATATCTATAGTATTGATCAAACATTCTTTTTCTAAGCATCTGATAAGCAATAGCACTTCTCATGATCAAGATAACTAAAAATGCAGCCTGAGATCTTCATGCTAGGGAAGATTAAGGATGAGCTGCCCTGCAAGGACAGAGAGCTGGGAGCTGAGGTGACAGCCCTCCACAGCATCAAGTCCGGTCCCACTCTGCCTGAAGCTGGAGAGCAAAGCACGGCTGACACAGCCCAGGGATGG
Organism: Chauna torquata; assembly: GCA_013399475.1. Lineage (NCBI taxonomy): Eukaryota > Metazoa > Chordata > Aves > Anseriformes > Anhimidae > Chauna > Chauna torquata. The sequence goes on along the minus strand of VXAL01013253.1, from coordinate 361,776 downwards.
TCAAGCACACCAACAGGGACACAACAGGTCTGAGATCCAGCCAGCCAGGCAAGACAGGCCAGGGACAAGGTGGGCACAACACGTCTTCAAGGAGTTCAGGCAAGGGCCATTGGCAGAATAGATGCAGCTCCTGACCCATGGGCAGAGGGTGCAGAGGTGGAAGGCACAGGTCTTGCTTCTCCCATCTAATTCTCACTAGAGAGCTGCTTTCACAGCAGTCAGCTCCAAGATGGCACATCTGCACCAGATCAGAGCAGATCCTGAACACAAGCAGCCCTAGCTCAGAGATGAGGGGTTGGAGAAGCTGCAGAAGAGGAGAAAGGCACTACAGGAGGCTGTACATACAAGGTTGATGCACTCAGGGCCTTGACATTTTAATCTATATTATTTACTAAGCCAACAAATGTTTATTTGATGACATTCTGGTCCTCTGTTCTCAAATACAGGACTTTGAGTGAAATTTCACCCCTGTGTCTGTAGTTTATGATGGAAGCAAAGCAGTGGTATGAATATGTTGTTTAAATGTACTCAGTGGAGTTATCTTCTGTGAGCTGATCCTTGCTTGCACAAAGCTCTTGTTAATATCTCTGGAGATTTTCTTTGGGAGCCTACAGCAGTAGTAGTGGCTACATGGTGAAGTGTTTCTTTTGTATTAGTGCCGTTCCTTCTACTTAGTAAAACAGTTATATCTCCTGTATTGATTCAAGTTATCCGTTCACCTGCTGCATTTTTTTTTTTGTCTCTACTGGGAGTCTGATTTAGAGTTAATTTCTTTTCTGTAACAAATGTGCACAGCGTATTACAGATTTAACTATGATATTTATCCCTTATAGCAGAGCTGGCATTTGGTTCTCATGCAACTTGATCCTTCCCTTCTGCAGCAAAAGACATTGAAGTACAAGAGAGTTTTTGAACTCACATTTCCACCATTTTCAAAGACTGCCAGGTGTAAGTCTTATTCATTCTTTGTGACTCAGGAAGTTTATTAATCTTTTTAATTACAATCTTATATTTCTGATACATGGAAATGCAAAGAGTTTAGGTTTGCCTGTTATTTTAAGTTTGGTGTATACTGGAAATACATTTTTTTCCTTTTATTGTACTCTTAAAGCAGAATAATGGTCTGAAGCAGATGTGGGGTCCTTTTGTACAAACTTGCATTTTTAGAGTTTTGTGTGTGTTTTAGAAAAAATAGATTTTGACTAGTGGTGAATATTCAGCTCACATATTGATACTATTTTTGAATTGGAAATTCACTTTCTTTGTTGATCCTGGTAGATGGCTATGGCAACCACAAGGTATTGTTCCTCCTATTGAACTGGTCTTTTGCATTTATGGAATCTGTAGCTCGCTAGACTTCATTAGAGATCATTAGAGAAATGGCTAATATATTCACATAATCAAAAAGGAAGATAATATATTGAGAAAATGCCTGCCAAAATCCAGCAGCTGCAATACTTAAAAGTATTAACAACATATTTAAAATGTTATTTTGAGGAAACACCTTATGTTGACCAGCAAAGACTTAACATTTTAACAGAAAGCCAATGAGCGGCCTCTTAACATAAAGAAGAACCTAATGTACCTCATTATTTATCATTTCTGACTATTGCCCTTTCAGGTTAATTATTGCTGAATAGTAAATTTTACTGAATATTCATTTACAAAATATTGTTTTGAAATGCATAGAAAATGTCATTAAAACAAGAACTATATTTGCTGACAATAAGATGTATAGTACTTACAATATCTATGTTTCTTTTCTTACAGGAGTCCATTTTGAAGTACAATCCTAAAAATAATGATTGAAAAGAAGATAAATCATAAATCTTTCCTGTTTTCATCTCTTTTGCTACTATTGCAGATGAATTTTGATCTTGTTAAATGCATGTGGGGGGTGAAATAATGAAGTTCAGCAGGAGACAAAACTTTTTAAAGGGATAGGGAAGCATTTTTGCCATAAATACTAGTGCAAGTATGAAAACATGTTATATTCGTTTGAAAATTTGTTATACACTACAGCAGAACTGAACATGAATATTTATTTTTCATGTGTTTCGTATTTTCTCAGAAGAGCAAAATATTGAAAGTGCAGTTCAGTTCAGAATCAAGATATCTGAATGTGGGTATCTAAATGCAAGTTTGTTCATGCAAATTGGTTCTCCACTGCAGACATTGGAAATCTAAGACTCTAAGACACCCACAAGTGACAGCTAAATGTCACCGTGTGGTGACACCTAAGACACTCTGGCGTGTCCCTGACACCATGCAGGAGTGGCAGATATAGCTTTGGTTGGAGGTCAGACAGGCATATCTTGGCACTGCTGGGATGACACCAGGCAGCTGAGTTGGGGCAAACGAACCGAGCTCCCTGTCATCACATCTCAGTGGGAGTTTAGACACCCAACTTGCATACTGGCCCCTATATCCAGAGCTTTTAATCCAGAGCCAAACCCAATTCAAAAAGCCAGAGAAAAGCTGTATGCATAAATTTCCACAAAGAAGCACGTGCATATTTTCTGCCTGTTAAATGCCGTGTATCATGACACACAGATGTCACATTGCGCACACTCCAGCAGTTAAATAGCGCAATGTCAGATGAAGCTAATTCTGTACCGTATGATGGAAGATTGTTTTCAGTTGGGTATAACTGCATTTCCACAGTGTCAGATAAAATTGAAAATCTGTGACTACTGCAAAGCAGCCTAATTTATGCCTGATATGCTCCATGACACATGCTTGCGCAAATTCCATCATAATCATGCAAAGCAATTTTTCAAAACCATTTGCATGCGTAAAATATTTAACATCTGCCCATGATCACATCTCCCAGTTCTAGTGGTCTCATCAGCTATATGTATGCTAACTTGTTGAGCACCTCTTCTGCTCAAGCCCTAAAAGCCTATACTTTCTACCTACATTGAATATATGCAAGACACTCTATTAAACTCTACCAGAGTATGAGAGTGCTGATATAAGAAATTCTTAGAAAAAAATATGGGAAAGAAAGCGTGTGTGGTCTAAGTGCATAATCCATCTTCATATCAAAAGTAGATGTACGTAAATCATACTCAAAAATTGTCACAGACGAAGCAAATGGCACATTTTGCAAAGCTTTATTGCAGTCTGTGAAACCTTCAGCATTTCTAAGAATTCAGCATTGTGGGAATCCATATACTGATTTTTCAGTATACTGTGACTAAGGTTTGCAGAGCCCAGGAATGTATAACCACACACATCTACCTCCAGGATCTTAACAGATGGCATGCAGCTAAAACCTGTATAGTTAGATACATTTTCCCTTACAGTCCTCAGTTTAGGAGGTCCAGAAATCACTCACACATTGGTTCCACTTGTTGCTCTTTAGGTCTGCTAACATAGACATATTTGGCTTTTCTTGTACGGTCATCAAGTTGTTGTATTTAAGTATGTTCATATAACAATAAATGCACGAACTATACATATTATGTGCAGCTGAAAGGTACATGCATACTTCTATATTAATAGAGCAATCTAGTAACAGCACAGATTGCTCTAATGCCTTTGTGGGGAAGATAAGCTGTCTGAGATCCTCATAGTCTGCTACAAATTTTGGCACCAAACTGCTATAAACACTATGCATTCAGACTTCTCTGCCCAGGCAAATGCTGTCTAAAGCCCATTGCTCCTTTTATTCTCAGTCCCACAGAAAGGCCTGGCGTGGTAGCAAATTTGTCTGTACTTTTCAACTGCATTAGCAAATTGTATAAAATTTTCACTTTTCACTGAGAATCTCAACTAGCTGAAAATCCCAATTTGCATCGACAAACACATCATCCTACCCAAAGTAAAATGAAAATGACCTTGATTTTAAACTGTTTACATTTATATTTATTTAATTAAATAAACAATTTCCTGATATGTTACTGCCACATACTCATCCAGAATATTGAGTTCTCCTGGGATATGCAATAGTATCAGTTCTGACAGTCAAATGACATCTACTTTTCTCTCTCTCGCACCTACTTTGTAATTTAATTTAATTCAGTTGACCTCTCCCTTTCTGATTTACCATATAATTTGGATAATGAGCAAAACGGAAGGGCAGAGATTGAGTTATTTAACTATGTAAAAGAGCAGCAAATTGTGTTTTACAATTTTTGATATGTTGTAGGGCAGATCCATTTTAATTGCTTTGGCAAAAATAAGACTGACTTGTATTCTGTAGTTGGCTAGATAACATCTGACAGGGAGCATTTTTGCCAGTAATTAGCAGTTCAGATGGCCTATCTGATGAGGAAATGCTTTACATATATATTTATATATATATATATGTTTGAAATAGGAAGATAGTGACTTTCTGCAGTTCAGTATGTCAATAACTTGCTGTCACTGATTTCTGTGATACACAGCAGAGATGGCAAATCTGCCAAGGCAGACTTTGTAAAACCGTCTCAGTGCTGTCCCAGGGGTGACGGTCAAACTCATCACCATGGAGACTGACACAAAAAAAAACCTTGCCTTTTGACACAAAAGAATAAATCCATGATCGAATCTAGAGTGTCCTGTCCTGAGTCACGATCTTCTGAAGCATTATCATTAAGTTGCTGAGCTACTCAATGCTGGTTCGGTGAGTTTGCTTTCTGTTGAAAGCATGTCTAGGCATCCAGGCAAGCATGACTCAATGGCACTAGCAGTCAAAGTACACTTTAAGTGGCCTTTCTGCATCAACTTGAGGATTTGTTCCCATACTGAACATTTCTTTGTTTTCTTTACAGGAATCCTAACGTGATTCATTCCCAAAAAAACAGAAGACATTTACTGGCCCTGTTTGTGAGACTAAAGATCATCACCTTCTCAATGTGGTTCCCCTAGTTTCTTCATCAATGCAAGATACATTTCAAAACCATGTTTTTCTTCCCTATTTCAACTTCCTTCTTTTGTTTGTATGGAATTACAGTCTAGTTTCACCCAGATCAAACTGAGCTGGCATTCAAAGACCATTCGTCTCCTATGGAGGATGCGCTTTTTAAAGAAAAAGTAATCCAGAACTTGGAGAATCAGAATGGAGATACTGCTGGCATATAAAAGATGCTCTCTGTGGTTCAAAACTGGAGGAAAACTGTTTTTACAACTTCAATGTACAATGCTCATTATTGAAATGTGTTATATTTGTCTGAGAACAAAGCACACAGAAATAAGTAAATGAATAGTCTTAGTTCCTAGATCTCCATTCAGTCTTCATGCCCTGAGCTTTAAAGCTGAACATACGAATAAATAAAAAATAATCCTGGTTTCCAGCTCTTCATTTGATTTTTCTTGACCTAAATTTTAAGGCTGGGTTTGGGGAAGAGAGGGAGTTTGCACTTTTATTGACATGCCTGAAAGTGATCGTGGGCTGAGGGCATGTGGTGTGTATTATGTTCTTTGCTTTTCAAGATGAGATTCTGTCTTCATGGTTACATTCAATATGGATCTGAATCATATTGATTCAATTACAAAGTCACCTTAAAAACATTAGAACTGCACTGACCGCCTCCATGAGTCTGAAATATTCCAGACTGCCAACAAAAGCCTCAGTTTCATTACAGTGAATACCTGCATGTGGCTGTAGCAGTCACATTTTTGTACCCAAATTGTATCATTTGCACAGTCTCTGAAAACCTTTACATTCTCAGAGTATTAATGCAGTTAATGTAGCCCATGCAAGCATTTTTGAAATGAGTGAGATTTGCCAAGACAGTTGATATTCCCATATCCAATTATTTACTCTGAATAGCTCACAAAGATCCATTCCATATGAAACATCTTATTTTCAAAAGTATTTTAAAACTGGAGGGAGTAACCTAACAGTTACTAGAATAGTTCAGTTCCGGTCTTGATAAAGAACTTCCAGATAGTTAACAGAAAAGAAAAGTATATTTGTCTTCCCATAGAGCATGAACTACATGCTTTTATTTTGTTTTGTGTGCAGGAATAAATAAATGTATTAAGGAGGACATGTTCCTCCTCTGTTCCATCACGAATCAAATAGTTTCTGTGTTTCCTAACAATATTTAGTAACACTGAAAACAAAACTTTCATTCAAGGGACTAGTAGATTTTTAAACAGAGTAATAAATTCACCCCAACAGAATACATTTTGAACCTGAACAAAATTACTTTTAAACTCATGTTGTTTACATCAAACACTTGTACCTGAAAAACAAACAAACAAAAAAAAGGAAATTCATCAGAAGCTAATACAACTTTAAAAGTGTTAAACAGTTTCCCAGTTAAATTGTTCCTTTCTTTTAATTAAGTATATATAGTGTTCTTTTCTAATTTATTAAAGAGCAAAAAGTTTTCACTTTGCACCATTCTGAAACAAAATTCCTCTCTCTAAATCTTTTCTCTGTTATTAGGAATGGAATTAGGCCTATTGTTCTGTTTTGATGAATGTAAGAAAATATTATCTACACAAAACAAAAGCATATGCTCTAATAAATAAATAAATAAAATTTATTTTAGGAATAAAGAATGCAAAGTCTGGATAATTTAAAATTACTGCCGACGTCAGAAGCCAAAGGAAAAAGAATTCAATCTCATTCACCTCGATACATTAATTACTGGTCTCTTGGTCTTTCTATATCCCTCTTACATCTTTAGGCAAAATATATTTTTACTTTTACTGTTGTATTGGGTTTACGTGGTAAACGTCTGGTAGCAGGGGGGCCACAGGGGTGGCCTCTGTGAGAAGATTCCAGAAGCTGCCCCATGTCAGATGAGAGCCAGCTCCAGCCGGCT
>VXAL01013253.1:338525-350878 GCA_013399475.1 Chauna torquata | reverse complement strand
GTATTTTATTCTATCTGGCTCAGACCTACCACTTACGTCAGTAGAAGTTCTGCCCAAAAATCTGGCAGGAAGTGAGCTCTCTTACTACTTTTCTTTTGTTCCTCAGTCAAGGTTTCAATCTTTGTCTCAAATCCTGAGTCCCATCCTATAGCTCAGTTCAGTATCTATCTATTTTTATATGCTGAACAGCTTCCTCTTGTCCCATTGCTGTCTTGGTGTCTAGACACCACTCATGCTCATGACAAGCCTGTACCTTTATTGGCCTAAGTGCATTGAAGACCAGCACAGTGTGGTCTAAAAAGATTGGAAATAATACCTTCATCAGTCTGTCCTGCTGTCACTTTCTTTTTGGCAGCCTCAGTGCACCCTAAGCTTCACTCCCAGACAAGTTTAACCTGTCCCAAGCTCTTGTGTGATTAGTGTCTGTTTATAGGCTTGGTATGCTGCTTAAGACAGGACTGTTATATTAAATTGTCACTCATTTGTTCATGTTTTGTGATGCTCTTAGCTGTATTTTGTTTGTAGTATTTATGCATGCAAACTACTTCCTAGAATCCCCAGCTAAGACTTGAACCATATCATGTGAGGTGGTGTAAAAAAAAATATTTAAAAATCTATTCTTGTACAAACTGCTTCCTACCAGCTGACAAAGGAGGTGTCACTGTCTTCACTCCGTAGAACAAGGAACTGAAGCATAAAGACATGGGGAGAAAGAATAATGTGGTCTCTCCAGTGTTGGAAACCAGGTATAAGATCTGGAAATCCATTTCAGGGACCAAGTGGATATAGGAAGGGCTAGTGTCTCTAACTACATGACACGTACAAAGCTATTCAGATTACAGATTGCCCTCTTCTTTGACACCACAAAAACAAAGACCCCTTGACATGCAGAAATCCCAGTGTGGATTTGGCCTGCATGCAATACTTCATTTACTCATACCCGAAGGTGTTCAGGATCACGGTGGCACCCATGTCTGAATCCGAGTCTCCTGTGATCCAGGCTTGTGGGTTCTGCAAGATGGCACTCCTGTTCTGCAGATTGCTGGAGCAGAGGTACATGTAGCTTTGGATGTCCCCAGAGCAGTATGTCTGGGATGCAGATGTAAGAGGAACAATTCCAAGATGATGCATATTTCAGTGTGAGCTGATAAAGCAAGTAGAGATGTGCGCTGTCACAGGAGAACTGATTATGAGGAGCAAATTTTTTTGTAGGCAAGTGACAGTGTATACCTAAAGCAGCACATTAGTCAGCTAATCCAAAGGTAAGTAAGAGTCACATTTATGTTTGTACAAACACTCTTCTGCAGCTTCTTGCCTATCTTGCCTTTCAGACATACTCCCCCACTTGATTTGGACTGCTGCTCAAAGAAGTGAACTTGTTCTCATAGCACTGAAAGCATAGATTACCATTCAAGAGTTAGGGCTACTGAATAATTCAAAGTGTAGACTTCCAATTAGGTAAGCACGAAAGCAAACTTCTCTTCCAGTCTCTCTGTGATTGAATTTAAAACTACAGATTCACAACAAATGAATATGTTTGTTCTGCCTTAAAATAATAGTTTTTTTTCTGTTGCTCAGAAGATGGAGATCTTGGTCAACATCTGCATCTGCAACGTGGTTGCCATATGACCAACATTTTAAGAGTTCTTTATCTTACTTACTTCAAAACAAAAGGTCACATTAGAAAGTCAGGAAGATGCAAAGCAAACTTAGAGGCCATGAGGTCTTACCACAGTGGGCTTAACTTTTCCATGACTTTTCTTTTATTTCCACATACTTGCTTGCTTTTTCTTTCTCTTTCTTTCTTTCTTTTCTCTCTTTTTCTCATTCTTTCTTTCTTATTTTCTTTCTTTCTCTCTCTCTCTTTCTTTCATGTTTTCTAACCATATAAAGATTTTATTATCATATTCTTCTGTTCCTGCTTACTTTTAGCTTTTTAAACTTAACCTGTGGAGATCATGAAGGTAAAAAAATCAGACCATATTTATATACGCAAGTATACATGTATGTACATATACATACGTATACAAACTTTGACACAGATATGTCAGATATGTTATTTATTTCAGAAACATCGGGAAAAGAAAAGATTTTTCTGTTCTGAAACCATTCTGTATGAGATATTCAGTTTTATTTTTTCATGAACACTGTCAAAAATCAAGAATATGATAATATCATATTATCGTATTTAAGCATAAACCTGTCTTATTTAGTGTTATTGGATGTTAATGCTTTCTCAATATATTAAGCATCCCAAGTTTAACTTATGGCCCCAGAAACAGAGCATAAACCCAAGTGGTAAGAGAACAGGGGTATCACTGAATGTCAAAAGCCTTTGAGCTTCTTGTAGATCGTGAAAGCTATCAAGTAGGTCATGATCCTTGAATAAGATTCCTAGTGAAATCCTTGTCCATGCCAAGAGATGGCTACTGAACATGAGGGAAGAAAATTTGGAAGGTCAGTGAATAAAAAATATGGAACTATCAGTAGTTACATAGAGGCTACTTAGGTTTAGCAGATATATTGAGTGGTACCAGCTGGCAATCTGGCAGAAATACCCAGAACAACATTTGGACTGAAGTAACTCCTGCCTATATTTCTAGTCCCTTGATGGCCAAAACCTATGAGACCGAAAATGCTCTGCTGAGAGATTGGTCCTTAAACTGCCTGTTGGAGAAATGGCACATTTTGCCTCCCATGAGCTGCAAGACATACTGCAGTCCTGTGCATCCTTCAAAAGCCACATAATCCCAGAGGCATCACTAAGGCAGTCAGAGCTTTCTGTGCACAGAAATCTCTCTGTTTGTTTCCTGTCATAACAGACCACACTGTTAGGATTTCTGCAGATGTCCCAGGCAGAGCCTATCCCTCCTAAGGGTGAGATTCCACCCCTCAGCCTCAGTATGTGGCTCTTCATTCACTTGCTTTGCGCAAATTGATTCTGTGTGCTAAAAGCCTATAATCAAGAAAGCACTATACTGAGTATTTTGCTCTTCCAAACATAGTCTGTTTTTGGCTTGACCAGATCCCAGAATCAAAAATGGTTATGGTCATGCCATCTTATCTAAAAAAGTTGTCACAGTAAATCTGAAAGTCAAGTAGTAGAACAAGGCTGACAAGGTTCCTGGCAACAAATTGATTTCATGACCCTTGGGGAGAAGCAGATTGAGACATGTCAGCAGGATACAAGGGACCTCATGAGAAAAACCATTGGAGTCTGTAGGAGGTGTTTGCCACTCTGATTTATCTCACAGCTCATCATCCTGTGTGACCGCCATGGATAATGATAATGAAAGCGAACTCATTTAAAGAATGATCTTGATCACAGCTTGGACAGAATGTAAAACTTCATGTGAGTGACAATATTTTGAAGTACAAGGAAAAGTCACTTATATTTACTTCATTGAAGGCTTGGAATATCCCACCAGGAAAACCAGGGAAAGAAGAGAAAAAAAATGTGTATATTTAAAGCTGACAGATGAGACTTAGCCATGTAACTCCTTTAGCTCTGGTTTTGCTTAAATAAAAGAAAACTTCTTTAATCTGACATATAATTAAAAGGATGTCATTTTTCACCCACAGCTAAATTCCTTCCCAAGCTTCATCAAAGACACTGCCTCAAAGCCAACCTGGGACAAAGCCAGCAGTTCATTTGGAGACACTGAGGAAATAAAATGGCTGTCTCTTGCCTATGACATTTAGTGGTATTTCAAAGCAGGATCACCACTGTTGTTTGATTGCCTCCATGCAGCTTCATCACAGGTCTAATCCTGAGACGCTCTGCTCTCAGCAAACCTTATAATGCTTTCTCTCTGCCTTGCCAGGCACAGAATGTCATGTTTATGTCCCTTGCAAGACAGATATTTTTTTCCTCCTATTTTTTCCCAGCTCACTACCAAAATGTAATGAAAATATCTAGATTCATTTACGCCTACTTTTGTCACCTGCTGCTTTTGCCCCCACTCTGCCCACACTGTAACACATTGCTCAGAAGTAATTGCAGCCACAGGCTCTGTAAGTAAAACAATGAAGGTGAGCCTAGGGGATTAACAAGGCCATTCTCTGACTGTGCTGCAAACCTAAAGCATATATCTCTGTTAAACACCACCTCAACTTTCTCTCTATAATAGCTAATCACATTTTATGCCCTCTTATTTTGGTGCAGAAGTTTGAACTAGATTCTCAGAGGTTTTTCCCAGGTCTAACATACATGTATTTCTTTCTTCTGGAAAAAATCACATTTTATTTTCCCCTGCTAGTTAACAGAAAAATAAGATACTAGAAAACAAACTTCAGTTCCAAGAGAACACTACTTTGGAAGTAAAGACATTGAAACAAGAGGTTGAGCACAGCATTGCAGCTAAGATTTTCAGATTTGCCTAAGTGTTTAACCCTGTAAAGGATTAAGGAGCTTGAAGGCAGACTTAGATGGAACCAGGGTTGCCCAACCAAAACTGACATCCAAAATATTCTCAGCGCAGCTCCACCTCAAATGAAGACACCTAGTGCAATGTGACCCTTTCTCTAAGCACTGCAGTTCTGTTTCTATACCAAATTCAGTCAGCCTGAGCAGTGAGATATGTAAATACTCCTTGAACCCTATCAAGAACCCAAGACTGCCTGAGAAGGGGTTTGATCTGACAGGGGCTCTCAGGGCAAGCTTAGCACAAGCTAATAGGATCAGACCCCTTACAAAATATGTCTGCAGCGATTTTCTTTTTAAAATAACTGTCCAACAACAATTAAGTGATAACAGCATTGCTCTTAATAAGGGTGGTGAGAAGCTTTCTCAGAAAGCGTGAGACACTGGTTCACTGATCTCCCTATTCTGTGGTGGTTTGACTCGTATTTACTGCGCTGTAGCAGGCTCACCTGGGGAGGGCGATGCATTCCCCACTGCCAGCAAAAGCTGTGCCTCCTTGCAGGAAAGGAGAAAGATTGCTGGACTAGAGACAGTGAGTAAACAGAAGTGGAGACAGAGCATGACTTCCTAACTTCTCCGACTCAGTGGACAGCTGGAAGGCATGGAGCTGTCTTTGGGCCTGTCCTCTCGGGACTGCTTCTGTGTATTTAATGAAATGCTTTCTGTCATGTGCTTAGTATTGTAATTTTAATAACTCTACACAGTCCGTTGTCTTTTTTTGAAGTTATGTTTTCCGGAAGCTGTTAAACTAATTTCTATTTGCTTCACTAACATTAGGTATCTGGAGGGATATTTCCTGCATAGAAAATAAAAATCAAGAGCCCTGTGGCAGAGGGAAACATTCTTCAAAACTTACAGCTATCTTCTACAAACTGCTTATAAATAGGATGTCAGTTCCTAAACTAAATTTAGAATGTTTCTGTAGAAACAGATTTCTGATTAGGAGTAAATTTTTGACCTATTAGGTTTACTATTCAGTAGTATATTTCTGCCAGTATCTGTCAGGAAAAAAAAAAAATGGTGAAAACAAGCAGATTAACACTGGGAACAAAGAAATTAAGTTATACAGGTAAACCTTTAAGCCTGGGAAGGATTGTGTAAAAATAAGCTTTCAGTAAATGTAAACACCCCCAGATAAAGACATGTAGATTATTATGTCAGTAGAAGGACTGACAGCATCATCAAACTCGAGTGGCTATTTGGATATGATTGATGAGTTTTCAGAGAAACTCATTCTAGCTTATGAACATTCAGGCCACACACTTCTACCCACTTGCACTTCGGTATTTCAGTTAGTAATCTCAAGATTGAACGAAAAGAAATGAGTCAAAGAAATAAGGAAGTAACAGATTTTTCCACAGAATTGAAAACAGAAGTGAAAACAAACAAAAAAATTTAAAAAAAAAAGGAAGAAAGGAGAGAGAGAGAACTACAACTTCAGATTAGAGCATGGAAACACAGAAATTGTGTAACTGTGTTGTGTGGGAATAAAATATCTTGAGTAAAAAATGACCTGAACTTCTGCATTTGAAAATTTTGGAATTTGACTTGGGAATGATAAAAAGGCCTCAGACAGCTCATACCATTAATGAAAACAGGTGTTTTTAAACACACAGGAAAAACAACAGATTCTGTGCTACCTTTCCACCTGTTGAGAAAATACAGGAAGACTGCCAGTTTTCCGGAGTATAAGGACTTGATTCTTTGCTAACACTACTCTGCTGGAACATAATGTCATCCTCCTAGTTTGTATTGGGTTTACTTGTCAAGGGTTTTGCATCAAGGGGACTGCAGGGCTGACCTCTGTGAGAAGACAGCAGTTCCAGCCAGCTCCCATGGACCCTCTACAGGACATAGCTGAGCCAGTGAGCAATGCTTGTTGCACCTTTGTGGTAACATATTAAGAAAGGGTTAAAACGCTGTGCAGCTGCTGTGAGAGAGTGGATTGACACTGTTCTGCAGACGCTAAGGTCGGAGAAGAAGGAGGGCAGGAGGTGCTCCAGGTACTTGAGCAGAGATTCATTCCCCTGCAGCCCATGGGGTACAACATCAGAGCAGATATCCATGCTCTAGCCTGTGGAGGACCCCATTCCGGAGCAGGTGGATGTGCCCTGAAGAAAGCTGCAGCTTGTGGAGAGCCCATGCAGGAGCAATCCCTTCCTGAAGGACTGTACCCTGTGGAAAGGACCCATGCTGGAGCAGTTCTTGAAGACCTATGGCCTGCAGGAAGCCCACAGTGGAGCAGTTCATGAAGTACTGCATCCCATGGGAGGGACCCCATGATGGAGCAGGGGAAGACAGCGAGGAGGAAGGAGCAGCAGAAACAAAGTGTTATGATCTGACTGCAACCCCCATTCCTCACCCTCCTGAGCCGCTCTGTGGGGAGGAGGTACGGTATCAGAAATGAAGGAGTGAAGTCGAGCCTGGGAAGAAGGGGGTCTGGGGAATATGCTTTTTGTTTTCTCTTCTTTTCTTACCATCCTACACTATTTTTAATTGGCAATAAATGAAATTATTTTTCCCCAAGCTGAGTCTGTTTTGCCTGTGATGGTGATTGGTAAGTGACCTTGTCCCTACAGGAATCATCCTTAGCTGTCCAAGCTGCTAGAGCAATGGAGGCCCGCACCAAGAGCAAGTGTGTTGTGTTCTGTGACCCATACTCCTGTGTATCCATACTGCTGGTCCTCAGACACCTGTAGCTTCCATCTACTGAATGCACTCTGTCTTCAAGTAAGTACAAGTTTGTGTAACCATCCTCATGCAAAACCATGCTGTTGTTGGACCAAACGTTGTAAATAGGCTTGTGCTTGGGTCCACACAAAGGGGCAAAGTAAACTCAGTTTACCTCAGTTTACCTCAAACCTGAAGCCTTGCTCCAAGTTTTCTCCTGAGCATAGGTTTGAATGCAATCTATTCAGACAAGATCAGAGTAGACTTAAGTGCAGATTTGGACTTGTTCTCAAGTGGAAGCACTTTAGGTTACACATTTACGTACTTTTAGGGATGTAAGAATACACTGATGTCTTAGGTCACTTATTTTTAAGATTTATAAGTCAACTTCATCTAAAAGAATGTTCCTTCCTCCACATAGTCTTCTTAAGCTCAATAATTTGTGTAGTATAGATATGTATAACCAAGAGAGATTTTCCTAAATCAAATGTAATAAAACCTTAAAAACTATAGTATGAATGTATAAAGTATATATATTATATCCAAAGAAGCTGCTAAACTTCTCAGACTTAAAATTGCTGAGAAAGGTATCCTGTGGAGAATGTAATACGAGCTTTTTAATCAGAAGGTTATATGGTTGTACTTGAGTATGCAAGAAGATAATAATTAATGTTTCACAGAAACTGTTTTCTGGTGTTTCCTAACTGTCAAGATCTTTATTTCTGAACCTTTTATATTAAAAACAAAACAAAACAAAACAAAAACATTTGTATCAATTATGTACATATTTTTATTAAAAGAGAGGGATGTGAGTGATATCCTCTTCTCTAAGGCAAGAGCCACATAACCCCAATGTAATTTTGATTATACCGAATCAGTCCCAAAGAGTTTCAGTCTCTCTTCTGTGCTTCCTGGGCCTGGTATGCCTTGGTGTAGACAGTCTGTGGCATATGCCAGAGGCTATATAACATCTGACATTGACCTCCTTTTGGGCCATACGTTGGCCCTTTTAACAATTACTTTCCTTTGTGTGTGTTTCTCCCCCCTGGGCCCCCACAGTTGTTAATGTTAGGAAATAGAGGACATAATTAATTGGAACCTGCATTGAAGCCAATCAGAAAAGTATTTTTACTCTATAATAGAGATACATTGTATATCCTGGGCCGTGGCATGTTAGGCATATGAGGACACCAGGTCTGCTGGGATAGTACTGTAGACCTGTTGTGGGCAACAGGTGTCACTTGTGTCTTTCCAAACTCTGAACCCAGCTACTCAGTTATCTGAGCTCATGTTTTCTCATGGAGATGGATGATTGATTTCCATCTAGAGGGAGCATCAATGCAGTGAGAACAATCAAAGGACATTGAGCCATGAGCAAACAGAGGAGCGAATGAATTTTGTAGTGTAATTTTACATGCAATCCTTAGTGTTGTTAAATGGGATCTTCAAATACCCAGTATATGGATCGGCTACTTAGGAAAGATGAAATACTAGACTGTCTGAGAGGACTGAGTAGCTCCAATTTCTAATACAGACTGTGTTTAAATGTTTATTATTCTTTAATTAATCTGTCCCCCAAAGCATGATTCAGTGCCATTAATTACTATTGACTGGTGCCTAACATTGTTACCATATCTTCTCTGACCTTTCTTTCCCATCCAGTCCCTCCCAGAATCCCAATTCTTGGCCCTCAGTTCTTGACATTTTTACTCTCAATCTTCTCTGATGAACTCCATTTCCCCCTGATCCTGTTACAGTTCTTGCCTCTCCTTTCTCACTCATTGTACCTGGTCAGGCTCTCCTACTGAAGCATTTTGTACGTCAGCTTCTTCCCAGCCTTACTGGTGGGTCAGCGGCACTCACAGCCCTGTTATCCAGCAAGAAAGACTTGCAAAAGGGGTCTCATTAGGCCACCCAGACCCCCAAATAGCACTTGCTTTATGAGAAGAGTAGTTTTGGAGTACCTGGTTGTCTGGCATATCCAAAGCAGATTTAAAAGAAAAAAAAAAATCATCTTTTTCAGTCCTATCCTCTTCAATTTTGGGTAGATTTTCACAAAGAAAAATTAAAATAAATCACACGTCCCATATCCAGCCCCTGTATAGATCATCACCCAAACATTCTTGCCAGAAGGTTTTGGTCTCAACACAACCAAAATTCACATTCAAGCAGCAAACAGTGGAACTGGATTCCCATTCAGGTAATGTCTCAGCATATACGTATCTGATACTGTTTAGAGATTAAAACTCTTAAGCAAAATTCAAATTATCTTTTTTTCCCCAACAAAGCAAATTCTTCTGAAGGGTATGTGACAATAATGGAAACTTCCAGGTCAAGCACTGAAGTTTGACCCAGGTGTTATCTGCTGGAAAATATGTTCTTCTGAATGAATGGCAACTCCAGCACACATTCTGCTCCAACTTTAGCAAATGTATTACTAGTGTCTGTAACTATTAAATCTTTGTATGTTGTCACAGATGAGTGATGGTCTTGTAACTAATCAAGAAGACACAATGAGACAGATGGAAAATGCCATTTAATTAACACATAATTTGAGTATGACCAACAAGAGGCACTAAGAATTATGTGTGAGCTAGAAAGATCTTTCCAGGTTATTATATAATTACTAGTGTTTTGATTCCTACTCTTACCTTGTTGAATTTTGTCAGTTATCTTTTTTTTTTTCCCCAATCAAGACCAATGAGATAATTTTATCATGTACAGATGTGAAAAATGAAAGCCTCATACTTTCTTATTTTACAGATGTGTATTTTCTGCTTTAAAGATTCTTATTCTTTATACATAGGAACAGAGAGCTTTTTTTTTTTTTTTTTTTTTGTGTTTTAAAAAACAACTAAACTATTGGTGCCTTGTGTTTCCTGTAGCCAAAAATCTAAAACAATTAAAACAGTTTGCTTTAAGTCTTATGATATATAAGAAATCTCTTCACAAAAAGCTTAGTAATGCCTGTGTTTGGTGGCTTCCTTTTTCTTTGAATTTATTTTCATCATTTTTGCCTATTGCAGTAAAATATTTTTAGTACTTCCATGAAAAGCTTTAAATAATAACTATTTTAACATTCTTCTGCGGTGTTTTGGTTCTTCCTATTCTGAATCGTTTATATTAAGTCCATGATCAACTAATATTTTGACTACTTCACAATGAACTGATGATGATAATTTGATTCTTAATTTAAATAGACATTTGTGCATCTTCTCTCTGAACTGTGAAAGACAATTCACCATAATCTTTCTTAATAATATTTTACATCAGGAAATAGAAGTATGCCATTATTATCTTTCTAGATCAGTTCCATTTTACTAGATGTAATTGTTAATGTGTAGAAGTTCCTCAGATTGCTTTATTTTATCTCATCCTATCACTAGGAAAATGTTATTTGCATGTTATTACTGATTTTTCCACACTGAGCTGTTCCTTTAAAATGTCATATTAATGAGTGTTTAAAGTTGATCGTTGATAAAAAAAAAAAAGATTATTTTCTTCATTATATTATTATTCTTCATTATAGGATTCTGAGAGGACTGGACTGTTGTTTAAGAATAAAAAGCTGTTAACAGTGTGAGATTTAGGACAAATTAAAAATACCAACACGACCATTTCTGTTTTATTTCTTGAACAGGATTTGGGCACTGACAGGAGAGCAGAAGTATGTACTTACCGTATGCAGTTTGTATTTCCTATATTTTGTAAGCAAAATTTTCAGTTTTGTGCTCGAACTATGTGGCTGGAAAATATCACTGACCTTAATGGGAACCTGAGTAAGAACTGCAAATCATACTTGTTATAAAGCACAAATATTTCCTAAAGGTGCAAGATAACAGATAATTGTTATTTTTAGTGATCACCAACCTGTAAAACTAGATTTTTGGGAAGACTTCTTAGCTAGCATTGGATAGAAACTGGTTTCCTCGTAAGGATGAGGAAGTTTAAACCAAATGAATGGAAACAGTTGTAAAGATACATGTGGTCTGTAGCACGTCCTGCTGACTGATTCCAGTGCAAGAGTGTCTCAGCAAATGTGAACTTTTCTGTGCTCCACAAAAGAACAGTAAACACTTCTGATTTTGTTTTTACATACTAAGTAAAGCCAACCCCAGTTTTTTATTTTTTTTTTTTAAATAAATGACTGAGAGTCTCTTTAAGACATTTACTCATGGTTTAGAAAAAATGATTCCAGTAACTGATTCAAGACCAGTGTCCCCATATACCCCAGTAGTCACTTGAATACAAAATCAGCTTCTCTGTAGCTCAGTAAGTATTTACTTACAAAAAATGAAATGGCCCCCATGAGGTACAAAGAAATCCTCTTTGATACCTTGCAATGTGGAAAGTTTCACTTCAACCCCCTGGAATGAATTAGGCACAGCAGGGATCTTGAATTCTATCTGTATATATTCCTAGCATACACCAAAACCACTTGGCTGTTGAATAGCTGCATGGATCGTTTCATAATCTTGACTTTTCATCTTGGTTTGAGTATAGGACCACCCTGCCTCAGTATTCAGATAGCTATAGCAGTCTCCTACCTGCAGTCATAAATGTCAATAAGCCATATCCAGCCCATCACGTGCAGCTGAATAGCTTCTTGTTCTTACTGCATTTGTGGCTGGGTAGCTAAGAAGCTCAGATATGTAGACGTCACATTTTAGGTAAACATACTTTCTACATGAATTTAAAGAAATTCAGTCATACTCCTTAAGACCTCCTAATAGCAGCAATATAAGAAGTTTACCACCTGTGTCTCAAACATCACCAGAGTCAGCAGAAAAGGATCTGAAAAATTCAGCAAACAGCTGGTGAGGGAAAGTCCACTGAAAATTCCTGAGAGCAAGATTAGGCAAGAACACATGTAAAAACAGGGAATAAACTAGCAATGCAAGAACATCCTTAGAAAACCAAGACATAGAAAACAATTACCATGAATAGCCCTACATTACAGGAAGAGATGAAGCATGGTTTGTTATTACTAAAGGGTAAAATATGTCATAACACTATAAGTGTTAAAATAAAGCCACACCTAGAATCAAATAAGCCCAAGTAACATGCCAGACAGACATCACTTCACATTACAGCTTGTTAAATATGGAAAAGAACCAGATGGGGGTGGGGGGAGTTGTGGATCACGAAAACCTTTTATAGAAGTACAACTAAAAGCCAGGCAGATTATCAGTAAGACCTCAGCCACCTGTTACTAATTATTTTAGCTTCAGGTTCTTAAGCAAACACAGATGCAGCAGAA
>VXAL01013253.1:316147-328206 GCA_013399475.1 Chauna torquata | reverse complement strand
CCTGCGGGGGGTCTCCATGGGCTGCAGCCTCCTTCAGGCCACATCCACCTGCTCCTCCGTGGGCTCCTCCACGGGCTGCAGCGTGGAGATCTGCTCCATGTGGTACCCCATGGGCTGCAGGGGGACAGCCTGCTCCACCATGGGCCTCACCACGGGCTGCAGGGGAACTTCTGCTCTGGCACCTGGAGCACCTCCTGCCCTCCTTCTTCCCTGACCTTGGTGTCTGCAGGGCTGTTCCTCACTCCTCTCTCTCCCAGCTGCTGTTGCACAGCAGTTTTTTCTCTCTCTTAACTCTGCTCTCCCAGAGGTACGACCAGCGTCGCTCACTGGCTCAGCTCTGGCCAGCAGCGGGTCCCTTTTGGAGCTGGCTGGAGCTGGCTCTTATCTGACATGGGGCAGCTTCTGGAATCTTCTCACAGAGGCCACCCCTGTGGCCCCCCTGCTACCAAACCTTTACCATGTAAGCCCAATAAAACATCTATACAGGGGAAGTTTTTATTTAATCTGGACTTGGGGTGATCCTGGTGAGCTTGGTTAGTCTGATGAGCTAGTGCCTCTAGCCAGGAATGCCTTGTGCCCGCTGTTTTCTTGTGGCAGCTCTTTTTTTAATTATACAGTATAGCTGTCCCATGTAACATGCTATTCCCATGCTTACATGGAAGGATAGTTAACAGCTTGCTTGGTTTTCCTGTCATTTTACTAGTTATCTTAGAGTAATGAATAGGTCAGATCCTTCTTTTGTTAACCTGTTATTCAGCTAAACGTATGTGGTTATCACTGGCTTCACTGTGCCATTCCTTCTACGATGAGAAAAAGAAAGTTTGCCTCAAACCTTATCTCAAAGGATCTTGTTTCAGGGAATTCCTACTTCTCTATACGTACAGTGCTTAATACAACATCTTCCTCAATTTTTAGAAAGTATTCCACTGATGTTAGTGGAAGTTGTCTCAAACCTAAAGAACAATCTCACAGATGCTAGTCAGTGGAAATTTCCCATTTATTAAGGTAATACAGATTTTTTTTTTTTTTTTGAGTTAAGATTACAGACCATAAATTTAACTGTTCTGTTCCTGGTCTTTTGTTGAGGCAAGGTGAGGGTTTACTGGGTTTACTGGTAGTTTTACTTGTTTTCATTGCAGTGTCTTAGGTGGTGCAGCTGCTCTCCTCCTATGAACTAGGCTGAAATAATTAAATTCTGTCATTGAGACCAATGAACAAGCATAAATTAGCAACAGTAACATTCTACCAAGGCTGAAATGGGTTGCAGAGTTTGAAGTAAAAATCTGCTGAGAAAATACAAGTGATAAATTTGTATTTAGCGTTCTTACCACCCAACCACATACTAAATAAACAATGCAATTCTCTTTCTTCATCATTGAAATTTGAAGGAAACCTACAATCCTTGAAAAGCCTATTCTGCATCTTAATAGCAATAATTTCAGATTTAAAGTGAAAGAGTTAGAGGCACTAACTCTGAACCAGCTTTTGGATCTGTGAAGAACAAACCTATTTCATTTACTGCAGTGCTTTCAAAACCTTTGTAATTCATAGAACAGACCTTCAGGAGGCATTTTTCTGGTTTGTCACAAAACTCTGCCAGCTCCTGCAGTGAAAGAAACCTCCAGTACTGTGAATATGATTAGGTGCAGAGGAATCTAAGGAAACCATCAGCAGACATGCATCTTTCTTCACGCCCTTGCAATGCAGCAGCTAGATAGAAGGTAAATTCTGACAGCTGATTTCACAGAGTTTTACCCAAAGCAGGATATATCTTCCCTACTAGGGATATCAAATCCTTGACCTTTGCTTTTCTTCTCTCCTTTATCTTTGATTTAAAAGATTAGAAATCCTATAAAAAAGCAATCTTCTCAAATGCCTTGACAAATACATTGGAAAAATCATATAGAGGGAATAAAAGCCTTCTGCTTAGCACATAAATAGGCAATCCACTGTGAAGCAGATTATCTGGAAATCTCCAGCCCCTCACAATTTGATCTCTTTAAGGGAAGAGAGGTTCTTATATATGACAAAGTTTCAGCTTCCACATTAACACATTTTCCCCTAATGTTTATTATTACTGTATTATTACTGTACTTATTGTTGTTATTTTCCTTTCTATGCCAGATAAGCTCTTCAAATATTCCATCCATGAGAACTTTAATATTTAGACACCAGATGGTGATAACTGACTGTACCCAAGACTGCAGGCTAAAGATAACAGCTTTTCAGTTATGTCAATAGTATTTGCACTTGTCTTCAAAATAACAGAATAAAGGTGTATCTATGAATCACTAGAGTTTGCTTTAGAAAGGGAAATAGAACTTACTCTCTTTACAAAACTTAAACTGCACAATATTCAGGGTGCACTGCACTGTTGATTCCTAAGAAAGAACTGCGTGTGTCTGCATATTTCCATGGACTTGTGTCACAACTAGACCTCTGTAGTTTAAGAAGCTCAAAGTCTGGATTTGGAATGCCATAGCTTAAACTCCAACCATCTGTCCCTGAATCATATAGTGAGTATTTTCCATATTTGCTACTGTCAGTCAATTGCATCTATATAGACGGAGGCATATCACAACCAGTAAGAGTATATAGCATTTGCAAAATGCGGGTTGTAGAACTTCCCACAGTATTCACTATGTTATAACAACTACTTAGTCTTACACGAAGAAAAGCCCCTGTATATACATACCAACATAGCTTTTTTTGCCCCCAAAGTCCTGAAATAATACTGCAACACTGACAAAGGAGCCTGGTACATCAGGACCTTTTGTGATGTCTGACAGAAGACTATGGGGTGGGAATGCAGAGGCAAGGTTACAGATGAAGCCCTAAGCATTTTATAGCCCATCAGGCACCCTGTGTCATCCTGTACCCCACTGAGACTGCTCCATCTGTTGGTCTGAAGTAGCAGCTAATGAATGACCTAGCAAAGCTACTACGAAGAAAGAACTGCTTTCCTGGAAAGAGAAAAATTTAGAATCAAAATCAGCACTAACACTGGTATCTTGGATTTTCAGGAAGAAACTTATAAAACAGAACTTACAGATATCGCTGACAGAATTGAATACCTTCTACTATTTTAATATCAGAAGGCATTCTTAACTAAACCTAGAACTATAAAATAAAATATGATATAAAAATGAGTTTTTGACAAAAAGTTTCACATCAAAACCTAATATTTGTATCCTTAAGTAAACAAGTGGGAAGGGTCTTTCTTCATGCTGTCAAATTATTAGCATCATCTTTTCTTGTTGTCTGCCAGGTGCAACATAAGAAGTGCTTTAGATTGTTAAATGTTTGATTCCAACTCATTTTTGCTCATTTTCTAATAAGCATGTCACCCCCTACTGTCACAGAAAATAAATGCTTACCTGAACTAAGTCTGACAACTGAAAATGTATGAAAAGCAACTGGCTTTTCAACTGGAAATGGGCTTGGCCTACCCCTCCAATTTTGCCAGTTTCTTCTGACAGCTCTCCTGACAAATACACAAATTTTCAGGAGAATTCTGGACTTAAGAAATGACAACAGAAATAAAAAATATATTAAACTGATTAGTAGGCTGATTTATCCCTTCATCGGCATCATCAGATGTGGACAAAGCTGACTGGTCATTACAAGGTCACTCTTGATTTTCAAAAGTTTATGGCAACCAGGGGAGGATGTTGAGGACTGGAGGAAAGGAAATGTTACTCCTACTTTCAAAAAGGTCAGGAAGGAGTATCCAGGGAACTACAGGCTGCTTAGCCTCATTTCAGGCCCTAGGGAGGTGATGGAGCAAATAAACCTGGAACCAATTTCCAAACAAGGAAGAACAAGAAGGTAACTGAAAATAGTCAGCACAGACTTATGAAAGAGAAATCATGTCTGACAAAACTGATAGCCTCCTACAATGACTGGCTTGGTGGATGAGGGGAGAGCAGTGGGTGCTTGTCTCATCTCTAATAAAACTTTCAACATTGCCTCCCATAACATCCTTGTAGAGGAATTGATGGAGTACAGACTAGATAAGCAGGCAGTGAGGTGGATTGAAAACTGGCTAAACAATCAGGCTCAAACAGTTCTGATCTGTTGTACAGTGTCCAGCTGGAGGCCAGTCACTAGTAAGTAATGTGCCCCTAGGGTTGATATCAGGGCTAACACATTAACAGATACATTAACAATCTGGATGATGGGAGTGCACCCTCAAGAAGTTTACAGATGACACAAAACTGTGAGGATTATCTGATACACAAGATGGTTATGTTGCCGTTTAGAAAGACCTGGACAAGGTGGAGAAATCAGCCAACAGGAATATCATGAAGTTCAGCAAAGGGAAATGCTGTCTCCTGCAGCTGGGGAGGAACAATACCCAGCAACTATACAGGTTGAGGGCTGATCAGCTGCAAATCAGTTTGGCAGAAAAGGCCCTGCTGGACAACAAGTTGACCATGAGTCAGCAACACATCCTCATGGCAAAGAAGGCCAACAGCCTTCTGGAATGTGTTAGGAGGAGTGTTGCCAGCAGGTTGAGGGAGGTGATCCTTCCCCTCTACTCAGCACTGGTGAGATGCACCTGGAGTCCTAGGTCCGGTTCTGGGCTCCCCAGTACAAGGGAGACACAGACATACTGTCTAGTGAAGGGTGATGAAGATAAGGGGACTGGAGCATCTGTCACACAAAAACAGTCTGAGAGCTGGGACTGTTAAGCCTGGGTGAAGAGAAGGCTCCAGAGAGATCTTATCAATATGTCTAAATACCTGATGGGGTGGGGGGAAGTAAAGAAGGTGGAGCCATAAATGTGCCCATAAGATGCAATGAGCATAAACTGAAACACAGAAAATCCCATAAATCCCATTTAAAATAAGACAAAGCTTTTTCTTTTTTTCTTTTTCTTTTTTTTTTTTAAAGGATGTAATGACTTTAAGTTTTATCCACATACCCAAGATAGTTTCCAAAAAGCTATTTGGATATTGATAAGAGTGTAGTTGCTAAAATGTAGGGTCAGAACAAGCCATAAATACTTTTGGGGTCCTCAGCACATATTTGAACTGTTAGCTTGTCCCGAACTCCCAAGGTGGGGGAGGCCATAGTGGTCTTGGTAGCACCAAGAGCAGCATTTGAAGGGAGAGGCTGCCTGTTCCTCAGGTAAAAGGAAGGTGTGAAGAGTGTGGTGCCACCAGTCCAAAGAGGCAATGTTTTTTTGCAATGTACCCCAGACATCCAATGTGTGCCTGAAGCCTACTCTTTCACACGCAAGTACACAGCAAACTTCTTGTAGTCCCTCTGTCCCCATTTTCACCACCTAATAGCTGCACTGTACTGACAAAGTATTACGCTCATTATTGATGCCAGTTATGAAGTGAATGCACGAATGCTAAAACAGCTTCAAATAATTACAGAAAATGTAAATGTCCATTAGTATTCAGGTAAAATTTCAGTGAACATGAATTTCATGTAATTATCTTTATAGCAAAAAGGAGCTCTATTAATCCTCTGAGAATTTTTGTGTGACTCCCAGGTGTAGTTATTATGGCTGGCACCTGAATCTTCTCAGAGATCTCCTGCCTTCGTAATTCAAAAGCGCTACCTTCAGTAGTTCAGAGTACATAGGCTGTAATGAGAGCATGCCAGTGGTTTGAGACAGACCTATTACTCAGAGAAAGGAATATAAAACTAACATACTGTTTGTGGTTTGCAAAACCTCAAAGGGAGCTGCTGCTGTAGGGGCAGAAACAATGACATCAAAACCAGCATGTAACTTATAGTTTCATTTGTTACCCGGCCTTTTCTTTTGCTTTTATGGGTCATCATCATATTGGCTGCATTTTAAATATTACTACTTTCATTTTCAAGCAGTAACATAACATTAAATAAATACTGGCAAGATCTACATGGAACAACTATTTCCCAGCATGATTTTGTGCAGCTCAGCAAGTAATTTCACCTGCTGAGGGAACTCAGGAAAGTAACTAGGCAATCTCATAAGGCTACTAAATCAGTGTAGACAAAGTTGTATTTAGACTGGACCAGGGAATGATCTCAAGTTCATAAGTACAGGAATTTACGGCTTATACTTCTTAATAGCAAATTTAATACTAGCTGAGTTTGGCACAAACCACATAATTCTTGTCAAGCCATTCTGGGTTTTTGTTTGTTTGCTTGTTTTAGATGAGATACTAAGATGTTGCAGGAATATTCTTTTCCTGGAAAATGCTGTATGGGGAACTTTATAAATAACCTCTTTTATAGGAAAAAAATCATGATTCTTGATTCTTTCTTGGTGGTGTTATCTTGCTCTTTAAACATGAATCTTGGAAAGGGATAAAGCCCCTTTAAGTTTCAAGTAGTAGATAATAAAGAAAGAAAGAAGAGAAAGGGAGAAAACAACAGACTTCCAAACTCCAGGTTTTGCCAGTGTGTCCCTCATGTGTCTGAGCTGTTCATTTTGCTCCTACTGTCTATCAGGCCCTGGTGCACGCTCAGCTGCTGCTGGCGGCTCGAGACATCACTGTCCGCAGCACAAGAAGAAGCAAAGCAGTGTCCATCATGGAGGCTTGCTCTCCAGCTACTGTTTAACTAAGTTGGTGGCTTGCAATTTTATTTTATCTTTGTGCAACAAAATGTATCTTTCTTGGACTCAGGAAAAGCATAAGTTGTTCCAGAAAAGGGATTTTATTTAGTATGTGTGAATTTTCTGCACAGGTACATTTTTGGCTTTGCACGGGCTGCAATATAAACCATGAGCTCTGAAGAACCAGTCCACATCTTGCAATAAAATCTCAACAGTTGCCAGCAATAATATTTTGACACAATGAAAATACAGTTCTAGGTAAAAGCTGTTACTGAAGATGCATTTTAAATACTTTCCTGACTAAAGAATGGCAAAGAGTTTAGCACATTTCAAGAACATGGTAAACACTTCTTCAAAAAATTACTGCATGCATGTTTCTTTAATAGTGGCTTTCTGGAATTTGTTTGTTTGAAGTGGGTCAGAGATTTTGGAAAATGAATCCAGAGAGAGTAAAACATAGAAAAGTAAAATGGCTACAGGCACATTAAGTAAAGAGTTAATCAAAATGTTTCAGTAATTCACTGCATAAAAATGTCTGCCGTTTGAACGTTGTGTACATATTTGTCATTTTAGTTTTATTTTGTAAATGTAGAAAGATGTATGTCTTTATAAGGATATGGTCTTGCCTCAATTTTCCAGTGTGTCTGAGCTTTTTTTCATCTTTGTGATAGACTGGTGGCAAACAGCCATCTGCAATTCCCTGGTTGGTGACCCATGACTGATCAGCCACAGTGCATGTTAAAGCAGAGATGGTTCTGCTCTAATTTATACCACTGGGCTAAGGCCTCTATCATGCTCCTGTCACTCTTAAACAGCCACTCTGACCTATCACAACATGCTCCTTCTCTCTCTTTGTGCTGGGTGTAAGAAGGGGAGATTGAATAAATTACAATTTTGGCACATCCACCAGATTTACTCCAAAGCTCCTGCTCAAGCAATATACTCCAACAGTGATCCTCAGACAATGTGATGTGACTTTATGCAGAGTGAAGTGGGGTTAACAGAACAGAAATGTGTGTATACTTATTTTGTGCGTAATTACACACAGATACACACACAGACAGAAATTCTGCTTCAGTGCTGAGGTCTGCATGCACAAAACTGAGTCTAAAACATTTAACCTGATGTTCAGAACAAATAAAATGACATAAAATAGGAAAAAATAAGCTCCTTACTATTGTCCTTTAGTTGGTGCTACATTTTTATGGGCTTGAATCATCAGAGCAGCGCAGCATAATATTGATGATTGAGTGCTGAAGAAAAACAAACAAACAAACAAATCCTTGTGTCAATATATATCTACACTGGCAAAGCAATAGTTCTCAGACCTCTTAATGTAGGACTGTGAGTCAAAGTGACAATTGACAAATGTTCGATAAGAGGTCAAAAAACAACCATACAGACAGATTTGTAGAAGGCTTATGTTATCTATTTTTGATAAATGAAACAATTGGCCTAAGTCATGTCACCTGAGGCTCTTCAAGCCTGAGTGAAGAGCAGCCACAGAGTTGAAAAAGATTATGATTTTTTTTCACTTTGTGTCCTTCCAGGAGAACTTGCTGCATAGTTTCAAAGGCAAATGCAATATCAAAAGACAACTAGCTTGAAATAAAGGTAAAAGCTCTCTTTGTTTTATTTATACTTAAATAGATTAAACCAGGAATTAATATGATTGTGTAATATATGCAGTAAGGTCAGCCAACTAATCAGTGTACCTTATCAAGGGGAAGAGGAGACAGCTTTCTAAACACAGGTTAAAGTGACAGCATACAGCACACTGAAACAATGCTCACTACTTATATCAAGTGATTTGCAGGTGGGTGTAGACGAAATGCTTTAAGAATGCTTATTCTCTCTAAAGACCCTTTAAGATATGGATGCCTGTGGGGAATTTCCTTCATTTTCCTCCCTCTTGCAAGTTAGGGGTGGAATCTGCTACTTAATTTCACATTTGCCCTGTCCACATTGGTCAGTATCTGTTCTTCTCTCCTCTTTCTCAAGAAGATATGCTTTTCCTTTATCCTAGAAAAGGGTTTTCCTTATAGCCAAGATCCTTAGAGACACCAGATTTCTGTGGGAGTTAGGTAGCCAAATATTCCTCTGGTCTCGGATCTGGGTGTGCTGTTCACAGGGAAGAGGTGTTTGGGGCAGTGACAGCCTTTAGGGTCAGTGATGCTAAAGAGTGAGAAATTGTTCTAGGAGTTGTGGCTGCCACACTGGGGAGGAAGGAGAGAGGGAGGGAGAGCAGTAGTTGAAACTCCTGGAAAACTACCATTGAAGCAGTTGTTCTTGTCTGTGTTCCCCAGGAGGCCAGCTAGTGAGGCCAATATAAACCCCAGTTCCTGCAACAAATACAGTACAAAGAATGTTAACTATGAGTATTGCTTGCCCACCCTCAATTCATGGTGACAGACTTAAGCTCCGCTTCTGCCCGCCGTGCCAAATTAACACATCAGCCAAGGCAGGGCAGGGGGTATCTCCTCTGATTTCACTGGCATCAAATGACAAAGAGCAAAAGGCTTTTGAGCTAGATGTTCTTCGTCTCATCTTTCCTTCTTAGCTGAACATCTTTTTCTCTTAGTCACCTTAGAAAGAAAGGCAGAATGATAGATTTTTCTGTTTCATGACAGCACAGTAGAGGTGTAAATGGGGATGACCCCCACCCCCAATATTTTAATGTGAAGATAATGCTAAAAGCTAAAACAATGCCAAAGTTAGTGGGGGAATGATAATGTTAGCTGGAACTGGCCTATGTAAGCACTCAACTGAGCATGAATTACTCACTAAAATGTAGAAGAATATACCCTATATATTCACCGTATATATGAGGCATGACAAGTCACTCTTTGCCTTTAATTTCTTGGTTTTATATCCTCACTCTGAGAATCACAGGGTCATTTTTTTAAAATGTACTTATTGCGTTGCTGAATCTTCACCCCAAAGTCCTCAACATTTTTTTTTTCTATAATAATATGGACTAAAACTACAATTGTTTTGATTTTTTTTTTTTTCAGACCAAATACATGCAGTGATTTTAGCTTAAGAAAAAGGCACTGTAAATGCAATGGTAAGATTACAAGCATCATGGATTACAGGTGAAAAAGAAAAAAGAATGCTCTTAAAAATAAAGCACTCTCCCATCTTTGCCTCAGGGGGTAATAACATAGCTTAACTCTAGGGGCTTCAAACTGTGTAGGGAATGTAACGTAGTGTGATGGCAGGACTGCAGCTATGCAAACTGAGCAGCATCTAATTGAATTCCTAACAGATGGGAAATAATTAAATCATTTATTATCACTTCACAATTAGTTAACTCAGAGGTATACCTCAGACAATAAAAGGTTTTATCCAACATTCTGCTAGGAATTTAAAGTTTTTATCATCTCATCTTCTCTGGATTTGTTGTTCAGTTTAATCAACAGCAAGATAGTCAACATGAAACGATCTCCCTGGTTATTACAAAAAAAAAAAAAAAAAAAATCAGACAAAACTAGCAAAAACAAACAAGAAAAAAATGCAAAAAAATACAAACAAAATTCTTGGGTGTCACATTGCTACCTATTTTGAAGATATTATTCATTCATACGTAGGCTTCTACTTTCACTTGACATTTGAAAACGTATATGTGATATGACAAATATTTGGGGATATTATGCAAAGTACTATAACAGAAAATAGCTTGGTTTTCAGATGAGGAAATGGGCTGCATTTGGAATAGTGTCTGTCTGTTTCAGCCAACTGCATCTATTATGATTTTTTACTGTCCTTCCTACAGTTCCCAAAGGCTCAATTCACAGAAGAATTTGGGCACTGGACTGCTAAGCCTGGCAGCTTGTCCCCATTAGGCAACTAAAAGTCTGGTGAAATTCATGTCTCTGGGTCAGGCATTCAGGTTCAGCACAATATGCAGTAAGAGCTTAGCACATCATAGTGGGATGCAAAATAATCCTTCAAAGCTATGGAAATGCCAAGGAAAGGCATGCAGTGTAAGCATGGTGCATTTTGAAGACACAAGCCTAGCTCCGAGATCCAGGCGGAACCCAGTGCTGGCTGGCATTAATAGGTGGAAATGTACCCATGAGGACATGCTTGTGATGGACTCCTAGCTACAGAGCACCCAGAGTCATCTCCCTCCTGTGCCTGAAGGGATATAGCCATTCAGTGAGAATACTGAAACTGTGAAGTTAGTTTCTGAGACCTGAGCTCTCTCTGTAGTGTTCTTAATGTTATTTGTTGTAATATGCATACTGTTGTGCTATGGAAAGTAGACTATAGTCAGCCTGGGAGCAGAGAGATGTAGGTTAAAATCCTCTCAGTCAGAGAAAAGAATTAAAACTAACCTCCTAATTATGGACGTACATCTTCTACCCTT
This sequence comes from Chauna torquata, assembly GCA_013399475.1. Lineage (NCBI taxonomy): Eukaryota > Metazoa > Chordata > Aves > Anseriformes > Anhimidae > Chauna > Chauna torquata. The sequence goes on along the minus strand of VXAL01013253.1, from coordinate 317,275 downwards.
AAGGGAAGGGATAGCTAGCCAGCTATCTGCTCAGAACTTAAGTAGTTGTGGATAAACACAGAAGCAGTAATTTAGGCATTTGAAAGACAATTTGGTGGTTGTAGAATCATAAAATTGCTGGAAGGGACCTCTGGAGATCATCTGGTCTAAGCCTCTGCTCGAGCAGGTTACCTGGAACCATGTTGAGTTTTGATGAGTTCCTTCCTTGAGTCTCCTTCAAGAAGGTAGAACCCACAATGTCTCTGAGCAACCTGTGCCAGTGCTCGGTCACACACACTGTAAAGTGCTTCCTGATGTTTGTTCAGAGAGAACCTCCTGTGTTTTGGCTTGTGCCCATTGCCTCTTGTCCTAGAGTCAGCTCTGGATCTTCATAGGACAGGAAGGTCTCCCAGCCACCATTAGCCACATAATCTCTTCTAACTAATTCAATCTGATACGGTCTCACTTTATGGTAAATTTCTTGAATTCCAACCTCTCTTGTCCTTACATCACGACACTGTGTCCCAAGATCTTTCATCCTGGCCAAGGCAAGCTCTCTCAGGTTCCCATGCTCCACTCCGGAGCTCACTAGTGGCATTGGGATATCTCTTTGAACACGGTACACGGAAAATCAAGCAACTGCAGTGTTAGCTAGTAGCTAAGTGACGGCTGAGTGGACCTGTATTTCAGTCTTAGAATTTTTCTGTAAACACTTAATTAAAAAAAAAAAAAAAAAAGTGGCTTCCTGAAATAGCCACAGATTACAACTATCTCGAAGTCTTCTACTATCCTACATTTATAATATCCTACATTTATAACATCCCTCAGAATATTTTGTAGGCTCTAGTCTCTTCAGGTTATCAATATCTCAATGTCTCTGGGTTAAGATTTTGTCTTTCATTCATATGATCCAGAATTTCAGCATCCTCTGTTCACAGATAGGCTATAACAACAGTAATACAAACCTTGTTCCTTTTTCTTTTTTTTCCTTTTTTTTCTTTTTTTTTTTCCTTTTTTCCTTTTTTTCCTTTTTTTTCCTTTTTTTCCTTTTCTCCTTTCCTTTCCTTTCCTTTCCTTTCCTTTCCTTTCCTTTCCTTTCCTTTCCTTTCCTTTCCTTTCCTTTCCTTTCCTTTCCTTTCCTTTCCTTTC
>VXAL01013253.1:280795-297654 GCA_013399475.1 Chauna torquata | reverse complement strand
AAAAGGAAAGGAAAGGAAAGGAAAGGAAAGGAAAGGAAAGGAAAGGAAAGGAAAGGAAAGGAAAGGAAAGGAAAGGAAAGGAAAGGAAAGGAAAGGGCATCTGTACAGTCCTTCTCTCATCTGATATTATTTCTTATTGATCAAATCTCATAAGAATGGATGACTGATTAGTCTTATATATGCTTTATTAGGGCTAGTAGGTTGGATTGTAGAAGGTATGTCTCCATGGACTCTGATTTTATTTCTCTTATACTGTATATTCTTTTGTTCTCTTTTGGTTTGGTTTTAGCTATCTGATCTGAAGAATCATATCTGGGAACAGTCATTCATGTATGAGTTTCACTTGGTAAACTTGCAACTGAATGTATATGAATGTTATTTATAGTCAAACACATTATCACTCAGACTGTGCTGGTAGCAGTACTATTTTGAAAAGCATTCCTATCTTTCGTATGAAAAATTGCTTTCTGATCCTCAAAGTGGATTCAGAAGACTGCTGCTTGTCTGAGGAGCTATAAGGTGATGTCTGCACCTATCTATAAAAAAATATTGAACCAGATTTTAGAAGAAAGGTCTCTCAGAGAAAACTGAGGATGATGGTGTAAAGTAATCAGACAAATGAAAGAGAGTAGACTAACTGGCCCCCAGAGTTCAGGAACTTGTAACGTTTTTTTTTTTTTTCCACAGAGATTATGAAAAGACTTGATTTGAGAATCTGTTTTAAATTTGAACTGAGATGCTCTAATTTTTTTCTTAATTAGAAGTCCATTTCTTTGTATTCCATCCATACCAAGGTACATATGCCTTACAGTCCACAAAGGCCATCCATCTCAACACTTACATTGAGGGTCCCTTGCTATTATCTCTCAGAAAAGATATTGCCATTGTATTCCTTACACAGAAGACTGCTCCTTCCCTTGTGCTGATGGAGATTGTCCCAAGGCATGGGCTCCAGTCCTTAATTTTCTCTTTGCTAAGGCAGTGGCAAGGCCAAACCCTGACCTTCATATTGCCCTGCACCATTGGCTGCAGAAGACCATTCTGAAGGTATAAACACAGACCTCTGACCCCTGCTCATCTCTTTTGGCTAATATCCTCAGAAGCGGGCATCTGCAAAGGACGGCTTTAGTGATCTCTGAATGATGTTAATAGTAGAAATAAAATATTTTGTGTTAGATCAGAGTGTTGATGTGTAGAAACTAGTAGCTCTTGCTTGGTAACTGGAAAACAGACCTGTCTTTTAGCCTGTCATACATTAACTTGTGGCCACCCAATATTTCTTCTGATAAAGAAAAAAAAAGTTACCATTTGGAACTTTATGACACTTTATGAGGGCTTCCAGTATCTATATCTCGTCAGGAGAGCTGACATGTTGTGATACACTGACAGAAATGTACAACAAAACATAGTTTTTGCAGAATTTGGACTCTGATCACATAACTAGTACTTTTCATTTTTTGCTTTCTTCTTGAGCTGTCTCTGCAGAGCTAATAAATGTACAAGTCTGTCTGAACACCTCATCTAGAGAGTAATCCAGACACACAAAATGTTATATGGGATGGATGTCTAATCCAAGTTGCTGACTGGGGTTGCAATAAAATGCTCACAACTCGCGGCAATTGTGTACTGCATAAAAATTGCTTTGGCTAGCTATTAGACATTTGCTAGGTCCTCCTCAGACAAGTAAGCCTGCAGATCTCTCCAAATAACTTAAAGCGTTTTTAATGTTAACTTATCTTTCAAAGTCAGTACTCTCGTGTTTTGTACAAAAAACACTCTTTTCTGCCTTTTTTTTTTTTAAAAAAAAAAAAAGCAGTTTGGTTTATTACAACATCTTTCAATACTGTCTATTCAGTTGCCTGCCATTTTGCTATAGTAAAGTGAGGGTTGTTCAAGTGAAAAATCAAAATTATACCTCATTCAGAGCAAATGTCACAATATTGTTTGCTGATCATAATACTGTTTGCTGGTAATATATGAATTCATGTTTACAGTTTTTTCAAAATGTTTACAACCTTGGACAAAATACAAACACCTGTCAAAGCAAGATGCTCTCACTAATCAGAAATATCAGCAGTGTTGTCACTTTCCCAGATAAAGTGACATAAAGTGACCATGTAGCACAGCTGGTAAATGAGTCTAAGATATTTCTGTATATAACAAAAGAAACCTGAAGTGGAGCCAACAGGAATCAAATTTTTCAAAGCATTATTAAATATCTGAAATGTTATCTTAGGCAATGATTTTTAGAATTATAGCCTTGTCAGAACATTTCTATGGAAATAAATGGAGAAAAAAGTCTATAAAGGTGGTGTTGATCTTGTTGTCTCAGCTTATTAAAATAACTCTCCAGTAAGCCTAGCAGGTGACCCACTCAGCAGATGGATGAGCTACTAAGACGAGAATTTCAGTTCAGTTTGGATATGTACACAAGACTTGGGATGTAAGCACTGAACTTCATCCAAATATATTTTTTTAAATGGGGCTGAAAAACAGGTTAGAAAATCTGACAGTGAAAGATTTCTCCTGAGATTTCAAGGTCTTTCTGCTTCTATTAAAACAATAGCTTCTCCCAGAATATTTTGGTGCTTTTAATGCTAGGTGAAAGGAGGACCAGGAATTGCAGGGATATGTGAAGTAGAAAGCAAGTGGGAAGCAAAAGTGGTCTAAATACTTTGGAACAGTAATAAGCTCTGGAGTCCCTTCAAGTTTGGAGTTACATTTTGAATCATCTATTTCTTTATCTGGCTGGTGAGCCTGTATATTTATTAATAGGAACTGCATACAGTGTGTTCCTGGTGTGATCTCAGAAGGATCACATACAAATAACATCATTTCCCAGCTAGCTATTGCAATAGCTGTGCTTATGCAGCTTGAAATTGATTTTGCATTCACCACAATGTACTTCCAGGACAGATGCAAGCTGCTGTTCAATATCAGGTCTTTCTGGGCAGTACAGCTTTCAGAGAACCTTCTTAAATTTCAGTGGTTCTGATAAAGGATATTTTTCCTACAGGAATTATTTTACAGTTTTTTGTTTGTTTTTGGTTTTGAATGAGATCTTACCTTATTTCTAACCTCTTCACATCATGTGATACTAAATGAAGATGTCAGAGAGTTAGAAGGATTCAGGAAAAAAAAAAGCTCACAAATCAGAAAGCAATACAGGGAATGATCTTTTGGGATGGAATAAGAATAATTCCTCCCTGACAATATAAACCCTAACTAGAAGCTGTTGTCACTATTGCTGGGTTTCATAAAGGTGTAACCCTGCATAAAGTCTCCACATAATGGCATACTTTAAAGAAATGGCAAACTTGAAGTGAGCATCAGGAAAAAAAATCCTGGACACTAAGTTAGAATCACGGTCTAGCAGATTTTCTGTACAGTCTACATCATGCATATATCCACCTACACATCTATTGAGCATCTCCAAGTTACTAATGTGTTTGAGGTATACATGTACTGCAGCACATAATTTTAAAACTCTGTCTGGTTTTCTGTTCCATTGAAGAGCAAAGACTCCATACAATCCCAATGGCAAACCTGGGACATTGATTCAATTTTCAGCCTGGTAAAATGTTGACAAATTGTAGTTAAGGTTAAATACTGGCAATGTTGCTGTTTGATGCAATTGTTGTTTGCCAAGTTTGGAATGGGAATCAGATCTACCTTATATCTAACAGAGAAAAGGGATGCTACATTTAGGAGGATAGGTAGGGAATGGAGAGGTAGGGGAAGGAGATAAATAGTCAAAGGTGTGTGTACCTGTTTCCCAGAGCTCAGGAACCATTTAGAACTGCCTGGATAAGTGGACTTGCATGGTTCTCTTCTGTTATTAGAGAGAACGTGGACCAAAGAGGTAGCTTCAGGGGAGTTCACAGAATCACAAAATGGTTGAGGTTGGAAGGAACCTCCAGAGATCATCCAGTCCTACCCCCCTGCTCAAGCAGGGTCACCTAGAGCACATTGCACAGGATTGCATCCAGGAGGGTTTTGAATATCTCCAAAGAAGGAATCTCCATAACCTCTATGGGCAGCCTGTTCCAGTGCTCTGTCACCCTAACAGTAAAGAATTTCTTCCTCATACGGAGATGAAACTTCCTGTGTTTCAATTTGTACCCATTACCCCTTGTCCTATCGCTGGCCACCACTGAGAAGAGTTTGGCCCCATCCTCTTTACATTGTCCGCTCAGGAATTTGTACAAGTTGATAAAATCCCCTCTCAACCTTCTCTTCTCTAGGCTAAACAGGCCCAGCTTGCTTAGTCTGTCCTCATAAGAAAGATGCTTCAATCCCTTAATCATCTTTGTAGCTCTACGCTGGACCGTCTCTAGAAGTTGCACATCCCTCTTGTACTGGGGAGCCCAGAACTGCACACAATATTCCAGGTGTGGCCTCACCAGAGCTGAGTAGAGGGAGAGGATCAACTCTCTCAACCTGCTGTACACAGTCCTCCTAATGCAGGCCAGGATCCCATTGGACTTCTTGGCCACAAGGGCACACCGCTGGCTCACGGTTAACTTGTTGTCCACCAGGACTCCCAGGTCCTTCTCCGCAGAGCTGCTTTCCAGCAGGTCAGCACCCAGCCTATACTAGTGCCTGGGGTTATTCCTCCCCAGGTGCACGACCCTGCACTTGCCTTTGTTGAACCTCATGAGGTTCCTCTCCATCCAACTCTGCAGCCTGTCTAGGTCCTCTGAATGGCAGCACGGCCTTGTGGTGTGTCAGCCACGCTGCCAAGCTTTGTATCGTCCGCAAACTTGCTGAGGGTGAACTCTGTTCCTTCATCCAGGTCATTGATGAATAAGTTGAATAGCGCTGGACCCAGTACTAACCCTTGGGTGACACCACTAGCCGTGGGCCTCCAACTAGACTCAGCACCATTAACCACAACCCTCTGAGCTCTGCCATCCCAGCCAGTTCTTAAACCTCCCCACTGGCCACTTATGTAACCCACACTTCTGGAGCTTGCCTAGGAGGATGTTATCGGAGTCAGTGTCAAAAGCCTTGCTGAAGTCAAGGTAGACCACATCCACCGCTCTCCCTTCATCCAGCCAGCCAGTCATCTCATCATAGAAGGCTATCAGGTTGGTTAAACAGGACTTCCCCTTGGTGAATCCATGCTGACTACTTCTGATCACCTTCTTTTCCTCCACATGCTTACAGATGGCCTTCAGGATGAGCTGCTCCATCACCTTTCCAGGAATGGAGGTGAGGCTGACTGGCCTGTAGCTTCCTGGGTCCTCCTTCTTGCCCTTTTTGAAGACTGGAGTGATGCTGGCTTTCTTCCAGCCCTCTGGCACCTCTCCTGTTCTCCAAGAGCTTTCGAAGATGATAGAGAGTGGCTTAGCAATAATGCCCGCCAGTTCCCTCAGCACCCTCAGGTGAATCCCATCGGGGCCCATAGGTTTGTGGGTGTCTAGCTTGCCTAAATAACCTCTAACCCAATCCTCTTCAACCAGGGGAAAGTCCTCCTCTCTCCAGATTTTCTCCCTGGTCTCCAGGCTCTGTAGTTCGTGTGGACTAGCCTTAGCAGTGAAGACTGAAGCAAAGAAGGCATTTAGTAACTCCGCCTTCTCTGTATCCTCTGTCACCAAGGCAGCCAACCCATTTAGCAGCTTTCTCATGTTTTACCTAGTCTTCCTTTTGCTGCTGATGTATTTGAAGAAGCCCTTCTTGTTGTCCCTGACATCTCTGAATTCCAACCGGGCCTTGGCCTTCCTCGTTGCATCCCTGCATTCTCTGACGATGTTCCTATATTCCTCCCAAGTGGTCTGTCCCTTCTTCCATATGCTTTCCTCTTCTGTTTAAGTTTTCCCAAGAGCTCCTTGCCCATCCATGCAGGTCTCCTGCCCCCCTTGTTCAACTTCTTTCTTGTAGGGATGCATCAATCCTGAGCTTGGAGGAAGTGGTGCTTGAATACTGGCCAACTCTCCTGGATCCCCTTTCCCTCTAGGGCTCTGGCCCAGGGGATTCCTCCAATTAGGTCCCTGAAGAGGTCAAAGTTAGCTCTTTTGAAATCTAGGGTTGCAATCCTACTTCTTGCCCAGCTCCCTCCTCGCATGATCTTGAACTCCAACATCTCATGGTCACTGCAGCCGAGACTACCCCCAGCCTTCACATTTCCAACCAGACCATCTCCGTTAGTACCAGATCCAGCAGCGCCCCTCTCCTTGTTGGCTCATCTACCACCTGCATCAAAAAGTTATCCACGATGTTCTTCAAGAACCTCCTGGACTGTTTGCTCCTAGCTGTGTTGTCTTCCCAGCAGATACTAGGGTAGTTAAAGGCCCCCAAAAGAACCAAGGCCCGCGAACTTAAGGCTACTTGCACCTGCCTGTAGAAGGCCTCATCCACTTCCTCTTCCTGATCAGGTGGCCTGTAGTAAACACCCACCACAGTGTAACACCTGTTGGCCTGCCCTTTAATCCTCACCCATAGGCTCTCGACTCGCACTTCGTCCTCCCCTAGGCAGAGCTTCCAGTTGCTCATTCACGTAAAGAGCAACTCCACCACCTCACCTTCCTGGCCTGGCCTTCCTAAAAAGCACAAAGCCATTCATGGTCACATTCCAGTCATGAGAGCTGTCCCACCATGTCTCAGTAACTGCGATGAGATCATGGCCCTGCAACCGCACACACATCTCCAGTTCCCCTTGTTTATGCCCCATGCTGTGTGCATTTGCATAGAGGTATTTGAGTTGGGATCCCAGTGCATCTGTCTTTCTAGCTGAGGTGGCTGCAACTCATCTATGTGGGCCTACAGTAGCTGTCCTGTTAAGCTGTGTCCCCTGTCCAGGCCCTGGGCATTCTTTGCTGGCTCTGGTGTTAAGCTGGCATGAGTGAGATGGCATGTCATCCCGTACCTTATCTCCAGCATCCCTGATGATATCCCCCTCCCCCGTGGAATCTAGTTTAAAGCCCTATCAATGAGCCTCGCTAGCTCATGACCAAGGACCCTTTTCCCCCTTTGGGAAAGATGAATTCCATCTGATGCCAGCATGCCTGGTGCCATGTAAGGCTTCCTGTTGCTGAAGAACCCAAAGTTTTGGTGATGACTGCAGCCACAGAGCCACGTGTTAATAGACTGTGTTCAGCAGAGCACTCATGGTTTCTCAGCAGAGCTTCATAGGCTAACTTAACTCTCTTTCAGTAACTTGTCTCCATGTACGTTTTAGCAAGGTGTGAAAAAATTGATCTCAGTGAAAAAAAATAAGAATTTTTTGGGACATAGTTGGCTGAAATAGCAAAGATTGAGTAGAATTTAGGAGAGATGAAAAGGAAGGTAGAAGCCCCCTCAGATCAAAATGTTATGGGAAGCACAGAAAAGAGGCCATAAAATGAGGAGGAATGAGTCCAAGCTAACATTTCCTGACAATTTTGACCTTCCCCTCTACATGGAGAGCATAAGAGACTATGCACAACTAGTAACAAACCAGCATACTCAAGTTTAACTTACTACTTACCACTTACTAAGCAAAAGGCATGGCTTTTAAAATAAGATCATTGTAAATAAAAAATATAAAATAAAAAAGATATCATGCTTACAGCTTTTGAAAGAAGATGGAGTACTTATTTAATAAACCTGAAAACATACAATGGGTGATATAAAATGCATACAAAATTAAATCAAGCAGGTACATTCATCACTGACAATAGAATAAATGGACCCAAGCACCAAACATTTATTTTAATGACCTAAGGCAGAATAAGGATAATGACATAAGATAAAGAACACTGTGAAAAGTTTTTGTATTTTTTTCTGTAGCCTGTAGCACAAGGTCAAATAGACGCTGGAGTATAATAGCAGTTAGCTTGACACTTTTTTGACTGTGATGGAGAAGTAGGGTAGGAGGGTGGTTATCCTCCTGACAGGTTAATTGCAAATCCATACATTGTAGGTGACCAGTCTGGTTTTATTGTGTCAATATTGGCAGGACAACATGTTGTTTTGATTTTAACTTTTTAATGCCCTCCATCATATCATATAGTTAGTATTAAAAAAAGAATCCAAAATACTGAAAAGTCATTCTAAATTACGAAGTATTTAATACAAAAGCTCTTAAGATAGGACACTTTCTTTTTTCTTTTTCTTTTTCTTTTTCTTTTCCTTTTTCTTTTTCTTTTTCTTTTCCTTTTCTTTTTCTTTTTCTTTTTCTTTTTCTTTTTCTTTTTCTTTTTCTTTTTCTTTTTCTTTTTCTTTTTCTTTTTCTTTTTTTTTTGGTTTGTTTATTTGTTTTTCATGTCTTCCTCTAAAACAAAGGTTTAATAAAATCAACACACAGTATATTTTGGTGCAGCTCTGTTTTCTGATGTGAAGTTTACAACAGATTTTTTTCCAAGCAGCTCTATGTAAGGATCAGCTTATGTGAGAGGATGATCCTACAGAACTACATTTTCTTTAAAAAACACTGCCTCTTAAAATACCGTCCTTAAATGCCCCAGTAAGTTTAATATGAGAGACTAGTTCCGGAGAATAGTGTTCTACTCCTTGCATTCTTTCTGTTGCTTTTCTCTCAGTTCTCCCTCGTTCTGTGCACAGAGGACTAAAACACTCATCTGGACTGACTATGGGCAGAAACAAACTCAAGAAGAAAACAGTAGACAAACCAGATTGGATATTAGGAACAGGTTTTTCACTGAGAGGGTTGCTGGGCACTGGAACAGGCTCCCCAGGGAAGTGGTCACGGCACCAAGCCTGCCGGAGTTCAAGAAGTGTTCGCACAATGTTCTCAGACACATAGATTAACTTTTAGGTAGTCCTGTGTGGAGCCAGGAGTTGGACTCAGTGATCCTTGTTGGTCCCTTCCAACTTTGGATATTCTATGATTCTATTATAAGCCACCATAAAAATAACTAGTCAGCAACTGTAGAACCTGAGAGCAAGTATTAACATCCAGAAAGACTGAACTATAAAAATTAAATACATAATAAAGCATATTTTAAGATCTGAAAAGGCAAACTAAAGTCATTTTAACTTCTTTTCTCCCAATAAAATAGATTTTAGAACTCTTATGTAGTAAATAAATCTGGATCACATATGGTTATTTGTGTTTTGAAAATCCATAAGGAGTATAAGAGCCTTAATGTTAAACTCACGGACTGCTTCTCAGATAACTGGTGCCATTTCTAGTGTCCTGCTTCCCTATAAAGTGTTCTTTTCTTTGCATTTGCATTTGCCTCATTGATTAATGTATTGCCTCAGAAGTTAGCAGTATTTCCTAAATCCTGTAAAGCAGACATAAGCAATTAAGGGTGATCTTTAAAAAAAAAAAAAAAAAAAAAAGGAGTCTAAAATACATGTATTTTTTGGGTATATCTGTAATGGACTAGCATTCAAGAATAAAAGTTCTTACTGAGAGTACTGCTGACTTATAAAATTATCTAAGTCAGAATTCCCTCTAATTTCAACCTGCTGATGTAAGTTCTGAATTTGGGGGTTTAATTTAAGTTTCTGAATGTTAGGTCAGGAGGTAAGGTATTAATCCTGTGTCATGGTCCTGAGCAATTCTGGTGAGAGTTCACCTGTCTATGATAGCTACTTAGCTCCCGAACTCATGTAAGTTTAGAGGAGCAGGCCCTCTCTGGGAAGAAAACTGGTGTAGGGTTTACAGAACTGCACTTAGAATGATAGACAAGTTTCATTTTGGCCTTAAAATAAATAATGTAAATACCTGCTGAAACAAAAAGCTTAAGCAGAAAGCATGCAAGGACAAAACTGTGCTCAGAGCAGCATAAATAACTCTTTTTACCAACTCTTCTAGCCCTATCAATAATACAAAAACTGCATGGGAGGGAGTGGGAACATCCTAAGCCTGGTAGCTGGACCTGACTCCAGTTTGGTAGGTGGGTCTAAGTAAGTCCTAATTCCTGTTTTCTTCTTTTTGCTCCAGGCTTTATCTTAATGACATTCTTTATACATGTGCTGTTAAGAAGACTGACAAGTCTATTCAGCCTTGACAGACCCATTGTCCTTTGCATGGCAATGTCATATTAGTTTGTACAAATATCATGCGAAAGCATCTATCATATATAGCCTCTTTCACCTCCCTGGCTCTGAGCGGTCAGTGGGTACATGATCCTGACTGATTGACTACATGTGACCTTCAGCATGTGTGCAGAAGGCTCAAAATCATGTCTCTAGCTCAACAGCAAGAAGGCCTAAGCCCGCTATCAATGCAGCATCTATTCTATTCTCTGTCCTAGTAAGATTAATCAACACTCCAGCACAGAGCTCTTCACCTACAGGTGAAGATTCATCCCACCTAACATTCACCACTTATCTGAGTCACCAAAGCTAGGAACACAGCCAACAATTACCATACATTCAATGACAAGAAGTACTTCTAGATGTAAATTCAACCAGTCCAACTTGAACAGCGGTGTGTTAGAGGGTGTCTATCTGTATACAGGGAATCACAGCCAGTTATGCTCCTGACTTAAACATTTTAACATTGTTCCCCTAGTTATGTGGGGTTAATCTGGTCCCTTGTGAGAGAATTGACCCACAGTAAGACAGCCGTCAGCTATTGGCATCTGGAGAACCTGTTAAGAAACTTTTAGGTTGAATTCAGCAATAATGTGAGCAGTGCTGCATGGTAATGAGAAAGCAGGGTAACTTTCTACTATGTAGGAAAATTAGTGTAATGAAACTCAGCAGGAGTTGCTACGGAAGGAGAAGGTGATTTTATTGAACAGCATCTTTAAGCAATTTCCTTTCACAGACTCACACTCACATATTCACAAGCACCAAGACGTGTCCAAGCAGCCTGAGCAGGGCCACTATTGTGTGCAACAAAAGAGCTAAAGAGACAGGCTCTGTCAAGTCCTCACCTCTCAGGAGCCTTTTGATCAGCAACAGTGAGCTAGTCTTCAGACTATTGATTTCCAAAGTCTGTTTTAAAAGACTTGTCAGATATTCTGTGTTACCAATACAGTCAACATGAATCAGCAGTGTGCCCTGGCAGCCAAGAGGGTAAACTGCATTTTAGGGTGCATTAAACACAGCAGAGCCAGCCAGTCAAAAAAGGTGATCCTCCCACATTTTAGGATTGGTGCGGCCTCACTTTGCATATTGTGTGCAGTTCTGGGCTCCGCAATATGAAAAAGATGTTAAAGTCCTTGAAAACATCCAGAGGAGGGCAACAAAGCTGGTAAAAGGGCTGGAAGGCATGTCCTCTGAGAAGAGGCTGAGGACACTTAGGTTGTCTAGGCTGGAGAAGGGGACGCTCAGAGGTGACCTCATTGCTCGCTCCAACTTCCTGAGGAGCAGAAGTAGAGAGGGAGGTGCCGTCTCTTCTCCTTGGTAACCAATGACAGGAACAGCACAAAGCTGCACCAGATGAGGTTCAGAGTGTACACTAAGAAAAAATTCTTTACCGTGACTGTGGTCAAATGCTGGATCAGGCTTCCTAGAGAGGTGGTTGATGCTCCATGCCTGCCAGCGGTCAAGAGGCATTTGGACAATGCCCCCAATAATATGCTTTAACTTTTGGTTAGCCCTGAAGTGGTCAGGCAGTAGGACTAGATGATCTTTGAAGGTCCCTTCCAACTGCACTATTCTATTCTATTCTATGTGATTCTATTCTATTCTATTCAGTCCTTTCTTTTAATTCCTTGTTCTGCAGTTTCTTCCAGTGCTTACAATTTTCATTCATATCAGTCTTACAACTTTCTACAAGTGGGTGTGTAAGTGTGAAAAGAACATCCCAACCAAGACCAAAACCATCTTACTCCCTTCAGATCACCAATAACAAAAAAAAAAACCCTCCCCTCCAAAAAAAACCACCACCACAACAAAAACAACCATTAAACAGAAGACAATATAGGAAAATAAAAGATTATGAATCAGTCATGTAAAGAAAGAGTCAGAAAGATGAGTTGCTGAAACCTATTTTTTGGCTGCTCTATTGTATAATCAAAAAAAAAAAGAAAAAGAAAAAAAAACCAAGACATTCTTTAGCATTAACTGTTGGGAAAATGAAGAGAAAAACTGTAACACCTCAGGAGTATTTGGTTTATACATGTTATTTGAAAACTGATATGAGATCACACCTGGAAATTTAGAGAATGAACAGGATAAGGTGACACTCAACAAAAAGAGAGAATATGTAACATAATATTAATTGTCATGTTCAGTTCAGAAATGTTAAAAAAAAAAAAATGGAGGCTAGACCTATGCAGAAAGAATATTAAAGTTTAGATGCTTACAAAGCACTGAGAAGAAATATGAGACACTTGCAAAGATATCATGCAGCCACATAGACTAATCAATTGCTCATCTTCTGTAACCCAGCTCCCATTTTCATTTTGTCTTTATTTCTAGCGAAGACTTGAAGATGGATGGGAAAGATTTTGATTTACCACTATTGTAATCCTGTTCTTCTGAAGCCAATGGATGTTCTAATTTGTGAAAAAGGGTGAATATACACTGTAAAGACAAGATCTTGGCCCCATCAAAAACAGTGCAAAACTCTCAGTGATGCCAGTGCAGCTGGAAATAAGGGAATTCTCTGTCTACAGAAACTCTATTCAAAGCTTTACAAAGTGAATGCTTTAATGCATAATAGAAAAAGAGCTCTACATTGTCTTTCTTCAGTGAATGTTGTCCTTCCAGACAAAAAATGTCTGGACTGGGATAATTGCAAAAGTGTGAGAAAGAGTGTTATTAAATATATATTATATATTGATTATTAGACATCGTTAGACATTACATTAAGAAATGTCTTATTCTGTCCTTACTGAAAACTCAAAGTCTTCCCACTAATTACAACCACGCCTAAAAGTAAAGAAGTGATTAAACTGTTTTCTTTCCCCCAGAGCAATCATTCCCAGTTTCTTGTTGCGCTTCCTCTGTGATCTTGAGAAAGGTTTATGAGCTTGTTGATTCATGAGCTGAGTATGCTCTTCATGATATAGAGATCAAGAAATGCATATTTTCTGTCAGAGGCAATGTCTCTTGGAGCCTTCTCTTTGCTCCTGCATGTATCCTCAGTGAGATACCTTGGATACAGAGAGTTCTTATAGCATCCCAAAACGTGTTTACCTGAAGTGTAAGCACCCTTCCACCTACAGCTATTCCCATTGTCTTGTGAATGGCAAGCAGAGAGGATGCCCGGAGGACCTGGTTTGCATAAGAACCAGTGTTGTGACCCCTGACTGAAGGGTAAACTGGCTCTGTGGGCAACTGAGCTCGGCCTGAGTAGCCTGCTTGTAAAAGCTGTACAGATAGCTCTTGCTGTGCCTTGGCAGGGACCTGGGGAGTTCACAGTTCCTTTGAAAGTGTTTGTTTGTTTGTTTGTTTGTTTGTTTTCTTCCAGCCAAAATCTAGGAGCAGTCTTTCTGCTTCATGTCCTCACCTGTAAAAATGGGATAGCATTACTCCGCCTAAGAAAGACTGCATATAAAGACACTGCAAATTGAGACAGGGTACCTCAACCGTAAGTTAGTTGTTCAAATGGTCAGATCAGTCTGGCCCTGACAAAGCCTATTTCTCTCCGCTGAGTATGAAGGGATTCTAGCATGACAAGCTCAGGCTCAGACATCTATCTTTCCGACGTTTAACTTAGGCAAGTGACTCCTGGGCCAAAGATATTAAAACTCATGGCAGTGAGTCATAGCAAATAACTGGGGAAAAGAAATTTATTTTGAGTTCCAACAAAGGGCACATTTTGACCCAAATGATTTATTTCAGATTTGAGTTGCAATTTCTGTTCTACTTGGTCAGAATAAAACATCATCAGAATACAGATGTGGGCATTGAACAAATGGAGGAAATTAAAAACAGATTCAACTCCAACTTCATTAAAGTCTCTGAATTGTGAAAAGAAATATTCATTTCTGTTTACTTTCTATTTTTTTCTCATTTTTCTTTCCTATATTCTTCCTTTTATTTTAATAAATATATTAATGTTTTTACTTAGTTACAAGACATTCTATCTTGTACTTTGAAAAGTAAAACCAAGAATCTAATAATAATTGAATTATTCAGAGCAAAATTGAGGTTTGAAAACTCTTCCAGAAAAAAGCACAAGTAAAGGTTATTTGTAGACATGATGTAGATCACTGACGAACTTGCACACTTTTCTAGTTGTTATGTTGTTGTATATCCCAATAGCACAAGCTTTGGAAAAAAATTAATTGCTGTGTAAGTTGTTTCTTCAGGAAAAATGTTGTCAATCACAATATATTACTTAAGCTGAAGTGAAAACTGCAGCCCGACTGAGCTCAACATGCTCTTTATCAGGCTGCTATTCTGTAATGCTTATTGCTCTGTATTATGAGAGTGAGCAAGCAGCTGTGGAAAATGAGTCACAGAAGTATTCCAACTATGGACAAGGGAGGAAACTTAATATCTCATGCAGTGAGAACAACCACGCTGCGGGTGGGGAGGGAACAACATTTTGCCATATATTTTTTTTTCTTGTGGAAGAAGGAGGAGCCACATTATACTTGAGTGAAGATTAAAGGAGTGGGGTGTTCAATCTCTTGAGTGGAAGGAAATAATCTGTGGCAGAGCGTAGGGGGGAAGACAGAATCTGACAGAAACTTCATATAATGGTCAAGTACTACAAAATTTAATTGAAGGGAATGTCCTGTCAAATCTAAACTCTTAATAGGCTTCAATTTAAGGATCACATTCATGATTTAATATAAGAATGATTCTTAGGTAAAGCACTCCCTATTTTTATCCCATACATAAAATGGTACGAGAGGTTTGGTGAAGCTGGGAAAAAAAGCTATTTAAGTTAGAGGACAATGTTGTCACAAGAACAAATTGATGTAAACTAGATAGGAATCAATTTAAGCTAAAAATAAGAAGATGACATCTATCTATCAAAGTAGTTACATTCTAAGCTAGCCTTCTGGGAGAACAGAGGTGAAAATCCTAGCCAGTTTTATAGTAACAATTTTTTTTAAAGGATTATATGATACAATTATCTGTGGTGTAGAGGCCCTATACCTGTCCTGTTGTCTGATGTTCCTAAATACAATAGTGCATGCTCAATCACAAGTGGAAGCTGCTCTTTTTCAACCAGAAGAATAACAAAACATCTATATCTTTCATTCTTTTCTATTTCAGAGGAGAAATTAAAGGACTTGGGAGCCAAGTGAAACAACAATGAGAAAAAAGTCTGGTGTGCTGGTATGATGACATATGTGTGTGGTTTCATGCAGTAACGTATAGTTCTAGGTGGTGGAAAGCTGTAGGTTGTCATGTTAAATGTGATGGTATTGATTAAAGACAAGTGGAAAAATCTACTTCAGCCTGCATATGTTCAGGATGCTGGTTTCCTGCCACTATAAAACAAATGAAAGATTTGGCTAGTTCTTGTAGACCTAAAATATTAGAAAGGAAAGAAGTTTTACAGTGCTAATTGATGGATTCTACCCCTGGACTCCAGTACCTCTCATTAAGCCATCTATCACTGTGTGTCATGGACGTGAATTCCTACAGCACTTTAAATTCCAGCCTTGTAATCATTTCCCTTATTCCCCTGAAGTACCTGATCGGCCAGCTGCAGCTTTCCTTTTGCTCTCGAATAAGGTTGTGAACAGCGCTAAGGTCAACATGCCTGGGTGCTGTGAAGCTCTGGCAGGCAAAGGCACCAACTGGAGCACCCTGATGTCAAACCCTACTGATGATATCCCAAGTGGGGTTCAATTGCTATGCAAAATTCAGCTGGGCAGAGACAGGAAAGCTAATCAAAATAACTCGACTTTAGAAGTTATATGCCTTCTCCCATCTTTGATGTTATCTTGATAGATAAAGCAAAAGAGCAGCAAACTCTGAATTATGAAATAACTCATTAGTAGCCCCAACTGGCATTATTTGCACATACAGTGCTGCATGTTGCGCTGTTATAGCTTGTGGTCTCAGAACTAAATTCTGTGCAGAAGGCTCATAGTTTTATTTTAGGATATGAAGCACCCTGACAAAAACTGTAAGTTTGTCTCTGAACACTGGATGAATAAGTTAATTAAGTCGAGTTAAAAGTTAATAAAAATTGGTCCTCTAAGAAATGGTATAACTCCTGGTAGATAATTTATTTTCCTTGAATAATTCTTAGTAACTGAAAGCTGCATGCACTTCAACCTCTTCTTGCAGTTAAACCCCAAAACTTGTAGAATATAAGGTACATCTGAAACATATGTTTAGTATTACTTATTGTTTTTCTTGCTACTTATTATAATTGAATTTTCTTCACCAGGAGGCAATGAAAAACTTTTGTAATCTTTCCAGCAACCAGCATGAAAATAATAATAACACAAATATGAAGCTTATAAGCTGTTTTTTGTTTGGTTGGTTGCTTGCTTGCTTGTTTCTAAATACTAATTTGTGGATTCTTCTTTTCTACATTTGGATTTTGAAAAATTGTTTTTTGTTTTCTCAACAAATATAAGACATGAGAAATGGATTTTTTAATGAAAGAACAGATTCTCATAAATTTTTAAATACCACTAAATATCACAAATTAGTCTTACTCTAAAATTACACAGATAAACTTTAGCCACTTTGGGATCAAAATCACTAACATATCTCAGTCACAAGCTTATCGTGCACATTTATTCTACAAGGTCGCCACTAAGATACAGTGAAATAATTTTTCAGATGGACTATTAGTGACCTCAATAAAACAGTGTAATTTTAGTAAGTTATATGTGCAAAATTGCCTCAGTATTTCAACATAGCCAACATAAAATTCTGTGCAAAAGAAATACTTAGAATAAAATTGCAAAACAGCACATTTCAGCCCATTTTAATATTATTGTAAGGCTATCTTGAGAGGACTTTTATGAAGAAAACATTTGATTAAGAATTTGGTTTAATTCTACTCTTTCTTTTTTTCTTTCTTT
>VXAL01013253.1:255074-267427 GCA_013399475.1 Chauna torquata | reverse complement strand
TTTTTTTTTTTTTTTGAGGGTATGATTTTCCAAAGATCCAAAAGCATCTAGGACACGCTGAATGATTTCAAGTGAGGTCTGCAAAGTTCTGGGTTATAATGCTATGCTTTTTCCTCTTACTTTTCTCAATAAAATAAAATAAAATAAAATAAAAATCCTTTTCTGTTCAGTAGGATGCAAAGGAATGTAGTCCCCCATACACCTTCCAAACACTCTGCATCTCAATGTCCTTACAGGTCATCAAGCACATACAGTGCACCACCCCAAGTTTCTTGTTTCAGACAGGTATGGTAACGTTGTAATTATACTCCTGCATAGCCCTTTTTGACAAATTGTAATGGCAATGTTAAAGCTACCTCCTTTATGTGACAGCTTCAGATAAATAGGTATAAATCCAGGTGTCTAAGTAGTGTGGTAAATTATGTCCAAAGTCTATGCTAGTAAATCAAACAAGCTAAGGCCCGTTATTCTGCCCTAAAGATAACTGCCTTAGCAGAGTCATAGCCATACAGCCACCTTCTCTTACACTTCCCCTGAAAAACTGACATTCATACGGTCCCCACTGTTCTTAAACCCCACTTTGTGCTCAAAAATAACTCAGGAGGATGCTAGTTTAATGACCGCAAAACTGTGCCAAGTTTATGCCATTCGTGTGACAGTATTCGTGTAACTGTAGGGATGGTTTGGGCCATTTCTCAGCCCTGACCTTTGCCCTGTTTAGATTACCAGACCAGATATGACTGTAGGATACTTTGGGACCACTGGGGAAAACCCTGACCCAAATTTTAAAACCAAGGTGTGACAGTATTAAAGTGAAAATAAACATATAAATGATGAGGCAACTTGTGAGGGAAGAAGAGAGATTTGTACACATCACTTAGTCTGGCTGTTAGCACCACTAGTTTAGATCAATAAAATCTATTCTCTTATTACATCTGTGGCTAGCCTTACATCTTCCCTTTCCAGAGGGAAATAAATACACCATCTGTTATACTGCATCTGAGTTCTCCATCAGTCCCTAGGCTGGTTTTCTTTGCCTTGTAGAGAGATGGTTACAGATGCCCATTACTCCAGCACTCTAGTCAGCACTTTCCCATGTTGTTGTTTGGGTCTGTGGCTCCTCTGCAGCCAACTCTTCCTGTCTGCTTGTGGAGGAAGCTCAGGATGTCTATCATTTTTTTCTACAGGCTGACCCTCACCTAGCCACAGTCTTCCAGAAACTATGTATATCTTCATTAGAGACGACAATTTTGGTGCCTGTGGTCTGCCTTTATACCCATAGACGTTGTCCCATGGCTGTGAAGGCATTAAAGTCACGTGGTCTTTTATCAGAATACACGTTTTGCATTTGCTGTCTCAGTTTGTTTACACCCATTCACACTAGCCTTGTTTTCAGCACACATTAGGTCCTGAGGCAGTCCAAGTTTCAGTCTCTACTGCTAGCTCCTTCTTGTACTTAATACTGGTTTTGGCATTTGCCCAATACAGATATCTGAGTCAGTTTATTAACCTGGCATGATATTATCTCAGTTTTTCATTGTTAGATTAATCTTTTGCTAGTTTAGTCAGATGAATCAGCTTACAGTACAATCAGATGAATGCCAGCTCAGGCACCACAGCAATGACAGGAATACAGATTGAGGAAGACCAGTGAAGGGATGGATATTTAAGAAGGATAAGAGGTGGAAAATAGGAAGGTGATCTCCCCCTTTTGGCTGAGAGGATTTGTTAAGTACTATGCTAAGTAACAAAACTGGTTTTTTAGGTTCAAGGCAGGACTGACATTCCTTTTCTGTTATTTTCTTCTCTAAGGTCCTTCTGAAAATTTCAACACCATTTTTCCTATTACCAAAATACTCTGAATGTCTCAGTTTCTATATAATATGCCTAAATCACTCTTTTTTTTTTTTTCAGAATATTTAATCTTGTGGAAATCTAATTGTGACCCTATGTTTGTCATTATCATAGCAGGGATGTCATATGTAACAAATAGGGATCTAATGAGATCTGTACATGTCTGAGAGTCATTTTTTGTGATAATGATGTTTCTCAATGGTGAGAATAAGAATCTAAACTCAGCATGCATTTTTTTCTCCAGTGTATGCAAACAAATGTACTAGACAGTACTAGACAGGAGAACCACAGTTTCATTAAACTCTTCTATCTGCACAGTAGTGATTTTCTGCTATTTCATTTGCATTCTTTATCAATACAAGTGTTTTTAGCTCCTAATATTCTGTATGGCATTTTTCGTCTCTGGGGAAATTTTCTTTTCCTTGCTATGTCTTCATTCCTTTTCTTTAATTTCTATGTGTTTTCTTCCACACCTTCTGCAGTTTTACATGTTGCCTCCCTTTGTAGTCATCTTCTTTGTTTTGTTGACTATTCCTATGATTTTGCTCTTTGGTTACACAGTTGCATCACATGATCTGGTCTGCCTCTGCTCAATAGTCTGGCAAACTCTCACTGGTTTTTCCATTTTTAATTCATGATTTTCTAACTATTTCAGTTGCTGATTTTCATTATACCTGATATCAGATTCCACAAGACTACCGACTGAACCTTTGTCTTTACACATTGAAGTCTGTTAAACAAGTCTTCAGAGTTGCTGCATGATTTCATTTTTTCAAAGAAAGCTAACGTCTTCTAAATGTTCATTTTTGTAGGTGTGTAATATGCTTTAGATATTTCGCCATTTGGTGCCATCCTAGCTTGCTGTTCTTGTGTGCTTTATTAGAGAAGTCTAGTGTGTCTACATCGGCAATATTAAAATTAAAATCTTCTGGCAGCCTTCATTTTTGTGAAGAGACAAATCTCTCTTTTGAACCTCTTCCAGCTATGCGGAGGAAAGAGCTTTGTTCTTGATACCAGGTGCTGTTGTATCTTGTTAAAGAAAGTTCTGGATTGGCACCAAAACTCCAAGGTATCTTCCTTGCAATGGAAGACAAACATAGCTGTGATGAAGGGGACACAGGCAGGGAGAGAGACTGTCATTGAACAGCTACCCACTCAAACTGCAGCTGCTTCAATCCAGTATGTTCTGTTTTCCTCAAAGAAACTACCCAAAATGTCTTTACGATAGTGACATTTTTTACACTGTTTTGGCTGGTGGGTGAAATAAGAAAGAAGAGAAACAAAACTAAAAACCTCTACAAGCTCTATCACATCTCCAAACCAAAGTTTAAACTGCAGCAGTGTTGAAATGGTTGCCTGAACTGGAATTCAACCACCCAGCCTCCTGGAGACAATCTCTGCTGCCCAGAGCATCATAACTTCAGCCCTCTCCAAAATCCCTGTACTGTGGACATACCGTATGTGCAAAACCAAATGCTGGCAGTTTCAGGAGAGAAAGAAGTAAGATTTTGGTGCCCCAACCAGGACACCTGCCGCACCCCACCCCACCCCACCCCGGGGGGTCACTGCGCTCTTCATTTTGCAACAAAATATACTACAGCTTGAATATTCTGGTTGACTACGCTGAAAGTCAGGTTTTTAAGGGATGATAGGAAGAGTAAGGACATTTGCCACCTAATAGTACACGTTAAACCTCACTTAACCCCTCCCCACTACTGGTTCGTTATTCAGCTTTTTTCAGTTTTGGGATGGCTCAGAGAGATGTGGCCTCTCAGAGAGCGTGGTTCCAGACAGTGTGTCATAGTGTGGCATAAATTAAATGTGTTCTCTTGATTTGTGTACTTTCTGTGCTACAGTGTCCCTGTCTGCTGTGCTATCCTTGAAATGCAATGTGAAATTAGCTCTCAATAGTGCAGCATGGCAGAAATGAATAACAGAATTATGCCACCATGGAGGATGGGCTGCTACCCCCTGGTAGCCCTGGCAGCATCTCAGTGCGTGTCATGACAGATGCTGAACTCTGGAAAAGAGGAGCATCTCTCTTTAACCACTTTAGTTCTGGCTGATGTGTTCCCAGAATGGCTGAGGTATTGGAAAAGTACTGAAATACATCACCTAGTGATTTCCAGCTTTTGTAAGAGCATTTCCTGACTATGTAAGCAGACTTTAACTCACTGAGTATACGAGCCTCTGCTTTATTACTACACTGAAAATGATCAGATAAAAGCTTCTAGTGATAAATATTTTGGAGCTTGTTTGTGTGTTCCTTCAAGGCAGCAAAACAATCTGTCACAGAAGATGAAACTTCAGTCAGATATGATGGATTTTACATCAATTTGCTAAGTAATCTGATTAAAGCCTCAAAATCTTCTCACTATGATATGAAGTGACTTGTCCTGGTCAGAATGTAATTGTCTGAAAAGATATGATTGGGACTTGATGTTTATTCTGGCTTCAAAACCCTTGAGGTATATAAATAAAGATGAATTTTAATGATATGGTTAATAGAAAATGATCATGAAGTGATTTGATATTTCTGTATTACTGTACTTATGGAGTGATACACAATTTAGCAGAACAGGTTGTTTTCAAGGGAATATCTGTTACATAGAAATAAATGTTTTAATTGTAATGTAGTAGTCCAAATTCTGTCCTGACAAGAATCTTTTTAGCTAGATGTCTGACCCTTCTCCATTCATTTTGTTCGGTAAAAAAATGCACAAATCTTTTTAACAGGCTAGGTCAATTTTCAATTACTGCAGAGATTGCAAAAGAAGGTTGTATTTTTTTTTTGACAAAAATGTTCATTCACTGGAAAACCTTAACAAACAGAAGCCTAAACTGTTGGAGGGAAGGGGTTATTTTGGACAAATTACTTCAGTTTATTATCTGAATGTAGATGCTGCAAATTATGATAATGTTTATTTCTTAAGCTAGTCTTGTCTTCTGGAGACAAAGGCAAGCACTTGCATTTTCTCCGTTTCTGGTCTCATAAAGCGTTCCAGTCTGGTGCACGGCATATTTATCTGTGGGTGATTATGTTTCTGAGGACGACATTCAGAGTTTAGTAAAAATAAAACCTGGGGGTGCCTGTAAGGGCTTGGTTTGTTAACATGTTAAACAGTCACAGTAGGAAGAGGAAAAGTCAAGGATTTCTTCTGCTGTTCCCAAGTCTCACCTGTACCTTCTGTTCCTATACAGTCCCATATTGTCCTTTCGACTGATTCAGTATGGCCTGCATTGTAACTCAGCTTCTAGGAGAAAACAAGAAAATAAATAGATGCATCAGCAAATGTCCCCAGGTAGGCAGGAGGCTGCCTCATCAGCCTGATTTCTACAGTTGCCAAGTTTTGAGGACTTCCTTGAAAGACACGTCCTGTAAAAGCCACAGACATGAGCAACTTTGAGGTCAGGCAACAGACAGAAATCCTCTTCAGGAAAAATGTAAGGATGCTCTTACTCCTTATTATGACATCAGTTTTTTGGTTGCCTTCTCTGAATCCTGTCATGCTAAACTGAGCACTCCAGTGCTATGATCAACCTTTCTTATTTCCCTCCCATTTTCCTTCTTCCTTCTGACCTAGCTGCCAGGAGGCACTCTCATGACAGGTCTCTCTTCCCTGCTACTCTCTCCTGCCAAGTCAGTTGGCAGAGGAGAAGGAGGAGAGGAAAGAAGGAGACATTCCTGCGCTCGCTGCCCCACAGGGCTGGGGCCAGCCATGGCAAGAGCTCTGCTGGCCTCCGAGACCTGCCCTCACACACCCACCTTCCTGCAGGGCTGCCAAAATGCTTCACTGCAGAGCTAACTTCCCAGGGAGAAGGAGGGGAAGCATCTAAATTATTTCCCTCAGAAAATATCCAAGAGGTTTAACTGCTGCAAATCAATTCTGATTGCCACCAGGTGGATTTGGATGGAAATCTGTTCAGCTTTCTGCCAGCCTCTCTGCCTCCCAGATCCCAAGGCAACCCTGCCAGGGCTGCCAGAGACTCCCACCTCCTGGGAAGCCTACCAGGCATATGGCCAAAGAAGTCCCTTTGACTCTGGCTTCCAGATTCCCCAGCTCTCCAGTTCCCCAGACATTAAGGCTCCTGTGCTTCCCACCAGGAAACCTCTTAGTAACACCAAGGATTTGCAGTCCCGTTGGTGAATGGCCAGAGAGAGAAAATCACCAAATACATTGTAATTTACACCATCCTAAATGGGATTTTTTTCTTCTCTTTTCATTCTTCTTACTCAAATCTGAATGAAAAAATAATTGGAAATGAAATTTTCCCAGGGATTGGAGATTCCAGATTTTGCACAGATTAAGTCAAAAGGTTGGTTTTGGGAAGGTAGTGCAACATGTGCTTTAGGTTAGGTGCTGATCAGTTTAGAAGATGGAATGGTGCCATTTCCACAGGGAAGGAAATGTTGTAGAAAGACTAGAGAGATAGCCAAGAAAAACAGAAGTAGAGACAGGAGGATGGGGAGTTAGAGAACAAATTCAAGGTGAGAGGAAGGCATAGCTTTTGAACAGTATTATGAACTGAAAACTATTTTGTTTTNTTTAATTGTTTAAAATAAATATCCTTAAATACCTTTAAGATAGGTTTACGAAAGTTTTATTGTGATAAACTAGACCTAATTTATGTCCCAGGGTGATGCTGAATGAGCCAATAAAATCCTGAATAATAAATATTTAAAAAGTAGATGTTTGGATGCCGTTCAAAGACAATGGTCTTGATTGCTGTATGAGCCTCCTCTTGCTATCACTGGAAGAGATACAGCAGTAGATTCATGTTATTCTTGCATGTTGAGTTTATATCTTGCCTCCTGGATAATAATTGATGATAGAATCCTGCCTTTTTGTAAAGTAATTTTGACTTTGCTCACATAAATTAAAAAAAAAAAGGAAGAAAGAAAGAAAATGCTTTCAAACAGAGACTTTATTTGTGATTGAAAATGAAGGTGTGAAAAATGAGGCAGTGTTTTAAAAATCTGTCTTTTTACAGTCTCGGGGCCAAATTACAAACTGATTTACATTCTGTCTTAACCCCGTGTCAGGAAATCACTTATAATTTGTGCAACCCTTTTTTTCTCTCTGAATAGCTCCAAGTGCTGTCTCTGATGATGTCATCCCCATCCTAGTTGTCCAGCTGTAGAGTTCCAGGCAGAAAGAAGCAGATTCAAAACAAATTGAGAAAATAAAACGTTCATGCTTTCTTCATTCAGCAAAAATCAATGCAGAGAAGGCTGGAGGAGCCAAGGAAAGCAAACATAAATGATTTTTTTGTTTGTTTTCTTGGAATATCTTTTAAATACTTTTATTAAGTGTTTTCTGGTACATTCTATTTAAATCATTTTTAAATGGTAGTTCTCAGTATACAGCTAAGCATTTAATTCTAAGTAATGCTAAATGGAAAATGAATTCAATCAGTTCAGCTTAAGGTACTTGCAGCTCTTTGATATGCGTTTGGAAACCCAAAAGTCGGCCAGACCCCCAGTTTGAAAATATAAAGGAGGTTTCATTGATTTTGACAGAGCTGCACACATTTACACCAAATGAAGATTTGATCTGCAGTACCTAGTATGTTTTCTGAAAAGCTTTGCAAAGAAAGGTCTGTATTTCTCTGAGTAACTGTTCCCTTTTCTCGGCTTAATATTGCACACATGTTTTCTCACTTAAACTTCGCCTCATTTGGCTTTTTTTTTAATATATATAGCTTTTGAAACCATTTCTAATGGAAAAATGCAGCTGTTAGCAAGATTTCCTAAAATGTACATGGAACTAATTTTCCAGGCATTTCTCTCAAGGACTCTGATGTATCTACAATATATATTCTGCCAAAATGATTTTTAATATAACCAAATGAAGAAGAAGGGGAAAAAAAAAAAAAAAAAGAGTAGAGAGAAAAAAGCCACTTGTAAGGCCAAGAAGGAAAAAATTACTTCTAGTAGTTCATATACTTGCTTTAAAGAAAATCTTGAAACCAGCAAGGTTTCTTTACAGAAAATCAGTTAATTTCTAGAGAACACAAATAAAAATAAACTAATCAGAGATAAAAGGGTGCAGTAATGTGACATGATCTAGAACTGTATAAATATCATCACCACGGAACTTGATTTTATATATTGTCTCTCTGCATCAAGTTTTCAAAGTCACAAGTAGTCAAGACCGTAGAGTCCTCACCATATGACTCACTAAGAGTAAACATGCAGGTCATAAAGTGCCATCTTCTCAGCCTGCATATGGTGGCACAATGCAAAGGCAGTCAAAGAAAATGGTCAGGTAAGGAAGAGGTTCAAAAATAAACGGGAAGATTCAGCTCATGTATCCTTCCTGTCACATTCTCTTCATTTAGACACCACTGCTGCAATGTTATCCACTTACATCTCCATGCAAATCACAGTATAAACCTCAGTTTTCACAGATGAAATTAAATAACAAAATTATTAGGGGAAATAGACACATTTTTAAAAAATCCCATTGGAAAGAGACAGTGCCATGCAATTAAATTTTAAAACCTCAGTCTACTCTTGGATATGAACTGGATCAATACAATATGGGACTTTCTGGGACAGACTTTTTGTTGTCTTTTTTCTGCATTGTAATTTACATCTGTTAATATTTCAAGCTAACGAAAAGGGGAAGTTAGATTGGAAGGCTCTCATCCTTTCTTTGGATTAGTTAGAAGTTACACCACAAAGTACAAAAATGTGGAGAACCAGAACTTCATTTCTCTACTAGTCCCAGCTGTAAAATATATTTAAGATACTGTCTGGCCCCTGTAACTTATATATATAAACACTTCATGAATTTTAATATGTTTATCCTCATAACAACACAGAGAGGAAAGTGTTATTATTCCCATTTTATCAATGAGTAATTCAGGGCACAATTTCAAATCAATGAAAAGTCAATTTGATGTTATGCTGCTGCCAGAAGATATGGTCCTATTCCATCTTCTGCATCAGCTCACTTTTTCTGCTTTTTTCCTTATTCAAGTCTAAGTGAATACGTCCCTTATGCAGCTAAATCTGCAGGAAGCCTACCCAGCAATGTAGGAAGGCTCAAGAAATTCACTTTTGAGAATCATCTAGTCATCAGATTAATTTAACACCACCCTAAATGCATCTCACCCAACGGCAAGAAACTGTTTCAAAATCAAGAAGCAAATTTCAGCTTGCCTCAAAATGAGTGGGCCATTTGTGACTGAGCAAAAAGTTAAACTTGAACTGTCACCATGCCACTTTTCTAATGGCTTGGTTCCTTGCTTTTGCTATATCTGCATTGGAAATACTATGATGGATTTAAAGGGAAGGCAAAACATGAAAATTAAAATCAGAATTACAGAGGTTAATGTATTTTGTTACAAGCAGGAACAATCCCGCTTATCTCAGAAGTTAGACTGCAATCATAGTTTCATGATACCAGCACTCAAAAAACAAGACCAGTTCATGGACTTCCTGCTTCCTTCCTGCCTCTGGGGACCTGTCTTCAATAGCTCTTTACTCTTCATTTTTACCAGTGCAACTGTTTGAGGGGTCAAGCAGTAAATGGAGTCAATGAAATGATCCAGATTAAAAAAGACCTTTTTCTATTTTGGAGGTCAGGAAAAGGTTACTTTTAAATGACTGCATTTACTGCATAGTCCACAGTCATCTGTGTCAAAATAACCTGGAGGAAGAATAGCAACACTGATGAGATTGGGAGTTGGAAGGCAGTGGGATGGAAACTGTGTAAGTCATATTTCCATTAAAAACAGAATATTGTTAAATGATGGCTTTATATTACCAGAGGCAGACGTGGCCAGAAGCATTTTTGGACTGTTTTAGATGACTGAAACCTACATATCAACAAAAATGTTAAATGTGTATTATGTGTGAGTGTATGTAGTAATAAATCTGAATGATTGTTAGTAATAATGGTTATTTCCAGAATATAAAAATAAAATGTAGGGAAAATGTCTAAGATATTATTGAAAAAATAAATGACTTAATTAGCCAACAATGTAGACAGGAGCCAGGACACATTTGCTGTTAGATAGTGACCACATGCTAATAATGGCTTCCCAGTACTATACTTACCTTACTTACTTACCTTAGCTTGTGTTCACTGAGCAAAGAACTGCGGTGGTTTAGGATGTTATTACTGTCCAGTTGTCTGTTACTGTTCCTCTACTGGATGCTACTGGCCCATTAAGAAAATGCAGAGAGCAGAAGTGTACCTCTACTACCTGGGTTAACCGTGAGACACAGGGCTCATTCTTCTCTTCCTCTTCTACTTAAAACCTAGTTCAGTGTCTGCTTTATTATAAATGTTATATTCTCCAAATGGTAAAACAGAGGACATTTTAAGATTGTCAAATGAAAACAAGAACTTCTTGATTCTGAAAGAAATTACTCGGAAACAAAATTTTTTGCTTTGGTTACACTATACAAGGGATCATTTATAAAATAGGCCTAGGTTATTTATGCCTGGTCTGAGAGGAGGCAGGTATTAACATTACGAATGGATGTCATTTGGAAAAATGTCATATTTATAGATATGCATTCTCCTTGGTAGTGCCAATGCACAGAGAGTTGGCAGGGCTACTGATCTGACTGTTTAGAACTCATGAGTGCTTTGTCCATCAGGAAATAAATACTATGTTCCCTGATTATTTTTTACAAAGAGTTTGAAACAGATTTCTAAAGTTCTAATTGCACAGATTTTAACTGGTTACAGTGATATAAAAGTATATTAGTGAATGTTTTACAAGAAAGCAAAGACATTTTTAGGGAGATAGAATAAGCTAAAGCATTAGCTATTGACATGGAATTTAAATCCACTCAATTCAGTAATATCTGTGATGTATGTGGTAAATCTGCAGTGCTGTAAGGACATAAGCAAGGTAAAAATTAAGGAAAATACATAATCTATTACATCAATGAATAAAATTTAAAAAAAAAAAAAAAACTGAAAAAAACTCTTGGGCAGAAAATTAATCATCTGATAACTGATAAAGGATTTGTGTGCTCAAGAGTTTGTCCATTTCTTTCACCTGTATCTCTTGGTCTCACAAATAAAAATATATCTTTCCCTATTAAATTTTTTCTTCACAAATATCTTCAGACAAAAGTTATTAACAATACATATTAGCAGGTTAAATACACTGTCCCATGGTAAAGGGAGGATATTTCATTAGTCTTTGGTGTCAGAAGACTTTGGAGCTATTGATGGGGATGAGGACAGATTCTGCAAGCCTCCTTTATGTGGCAGTTAGCTTATCTGGCAAATAATTACACATAGGTTCTGCAGCTTTTTTTCTTACTGTCCCCATGTCCTGTTTAGTTCTTATGAATTTTCTTCAGTGAGGTACAGTCCACCTTAGGGAACGGAATTCATATCACATTAGTTTAGACAATTGCAACATAGACAATTTCTGGTTTAGTCATTTGTGCTCCTTTTATATCGGAAGGAGAAAAATAGACTCTTACAGCAGATGAGTCATCTGACATGTACTTTAGATGTCCACTTTGAAATTAGGTGAATCCCATGTGATGCAGACGTCTGCCTTTGGGCAGATCAATCCTTCTCACTGCCTCCAGGTGTTGAATTCAATTTTCCTTAAGCATATGCCAAAGTAGTTTCTGAATTCAATTTGATGTAAAGGGAAAGAAACAGAAGGAAATCATATAAAGAGCAGATAAAAAGAGAGCAAAAACATTAGCGAAGCTTTTAGAGAAATACAATTGCCAAAGGAATTATGTTCATTTTATATTACATACAGCACAAAATGCAAGACAGAATCCCAGCAATTCATGACCTCAAAATTTCAGAGCTAGCTGCAATGGAGAACTTAAACTTCTACAGCTAGATGCCATAATGTTTACTTTGTAGGTTCCTATTTCCTAGATTTGAATAGGAAAAAAAAAAAAAACAGAGGAAGATAATTAAAATCTAATACCACTAGGCACTTATGCTTATTGTCCTTCTACATTGAATGGGAAGAATTTGAACAGTATGAAAAAGACTACAGTGGGACTAGATAGAAGAAAATGCTAAACAGAGGAATGTTTCAAAAAGTCACATTTTCTAAAGGGCCCGTATAAACAAATAAGGATGCAAGCAGTTTCTTCATCTATTTTGAATCCAGACTTTCAGTGTTCTTTCTCAGAGGTGTTTGATCATTTTCACCTTACCAAAGCCCACCTAATTATTTTACAAAGCGCCTGGAAGAGAAAAAAAGTATTGCTGATTGTATTGGGCTTACATTGCAAGGCTTTGGTAGTGGTGGTAGCTGCAAGGGAAGTCTCTGTGAGAAGAGTCCAGAAGCTGCTCCATGTCAGATAAGAGCCAGCTCCAGCCGGCTCCAAAAGGAACCCACTGCTGGCCAGACCTGAACCAATGAGCGATGCTGGTCGTGCCTCTGGGAGAGCAGATTTAAGAAAGGGAAAATCTTCCGTGCAACAACAGCTGGGCTAGAAGAGTGAAAATGTAGAAAGAAACAGCCCTGCAGACACCAAGGTCAGGGAA
>VXAL01013253.1:226388-255064 GCA_013399475.1 Chauna torquata | reverse complement strand
GGTGGGAGCTGCCACCCATGGGGAACCCATGCTGGAGCAGTTTGCTCCTGAAGGATGGACCCCGTGGTACAGACCCATACTGGAGCAGTTCTTGAAGAGCTGCAGCCTGTGGGAAGTCTATGTAGGATCCATTTGGGAAGGACGGCAGCCCGTGGGAGGGATCACACGCTGGAGTGGGGGAAAAGAGTGGCCATGAAGGAGCAGCAGATGTGAAGCGATATGGGCTGACTGCAGCCCCCGTTCCCACTCAGGGGAGGAGGTAGAAGAGGGTGGATGGGGGGGAAGGTGTTCTTAGTTTTCTTTTAGTTCTCATTGCTCTAGTCTGTGATTAGTTGGCAATAAATTACATTAATCTCCCTTATGCTGAGTCTGTTATGTCCGTGATGGAAGCTGGTGAGTGATCTCCCTCTCCTTATCTCAACCTAGGAGTTTTTTTCATCATATTTTCTGCCACTGTCCTTTCAAGTAGGGGGAGTGGTGGTGCTTAGCTGCCAATCAGTGTTAAACCACCACACTGATATCTATAGAATAAATGGGGTCTTGGTCTTTCTTACCTTGGTTATCTCAAGTTTTTAACCAATAATTGTTGTATGTACAATGACTGAACATTGCTGGGAGCAGAGGCAAAAGGGCTGGTCTCGTCCTTCTTAGGTAAAGCCCCAAAATACAGAATGACAGATTTAGACTTTCTTCTTCACAAACTCTTCATTTCCCTGTCTATGAATCTTAAATTTTCTTCTACAAAGGAGTGCAATACAACAAAAGGAGGTGTATTGAACCTTCTGAGGAGGTTGCTGAACCCAGATGTCTTTTTCTGGATCACTGCTGTAGCTATTTGATTACTATAAAAAAAGAAGACACCATTTTCTCCTCTAGATATATTTTTGGAAGAAGTGTAACTGTGTCTGCGTTTTACTTTGTCCTTCATTCTGTTAGTAAGTTTAATGAGCAGTATACTCCAAGATTTTGTAGAATCCAGGAATTAGGGATTTAAATCAGTAAAAAAAAAATTTAAAAATGTGAACCTACATACAAAGATATGGTGTCACCTTCTTAACTTCTTGCAATTAACTGAGGCACAGAAGCTCTGATCACAATCTTCTAGGCTCCTGTCCCTTAGGAGTAGTAAGAGACACAGACATAAACAGCTATATTGTCGTCTGGGTTGGAATATGTGTCTCCATAGGTGAAAGCTGCTAAATTCGGTGTCTCAGACAACAAATGCCTAAGTCAGGAAGGATGAATATGAGCCCACCCATATCTTAGCTTAAATGTTAAAATCCTTATTTTTAGATCAAGGGGTTTTTTTGTTTGTTTGTTTTTGGTTTTGTTTTGTTTTGTTCTGTTTTGTTTGATCCTTTTCTGACAAAAGAAATTAAAGTAGAAATAGTGAATTAAGAAGAGCAGCAATCAACAAGGATTTTACTAGTTTACACATACCAGGTTAGGTTTCCCACTATCCTGAGGCAACTCTTCTATTGGAACTACATCAATATGCATCCACTGAGATATGAACTTCTATTTTTAATAGATTGTTCTGGTTTTTTGAGAAATATGAGTCTTTGGGCATAACCGTAATAAAAACAGAGAGATGACAAGAAAATACATTTTTGAATGTATTGTCAAATGTTATTTTAGTAGAATCTCCCTCCAACAAAGTATGTGAAATGGAAAATCTGGCCAATTGAAACACTGCATACTTGGTTAGAAGATGAGTTGCAGTGTTCCTTTATCCATATGACTGGGTGCATGAATGATCATGAAGATCAGTATGTCCCTAATATGTCCTTTCTCCATAACGTTCTTCTGGACTAAATCAATTACTGCTCTCAGCATCCATGGAGATTCTATATAGATGGATTTTATTTATTTGTTTTTTTCTTGGTCTTGAAAGAAAGTAAATCTGTGAATTAAGATAGACCATGAAAAACAAAGTGTTAATGATTTCCAAACAATTTCTCAAAATATTACCTGAAAATCACTTTAAAACTTAAAACACAGAAACCTTGGAACTAGATGACAGTTCAGTCAGCCTTAAAAATTAGTTTCATTCATGTCATCTCTGTGGATGACATTCCTCTGCACAGCTTTTAAGATGCTATGTGTGTTTTTCACTCAAATATTCATCATTCAACAACTTCTCTTTATTTTTTGAAATAACCTCCTGATTTTTCCTACTGTATCCCCCAGAATTGTCAAAGTCTTTACCAATACTTTAAATATATGTACACTATATTTTTTCTGGTGGATAAGGTCAGAAAGAATAGACTTAAATTAGTGATTCAGGAAACTATAAAGAACTGGGAGACCTTGCTGACTTTTTATAGTTCTTCCCAGATCTAGATTTTTACAACAGTGATGTATGGCCAAAGATAAACCCATGAGAGCATGTCATGTCAGGCTTGAGCACCCTCAGAAAAAAACTCCTGCCTTCTGCAAAATATATCATTTAACAGTGCAAGAACTGGCTGCTGGTCATTCGTTCGGTAGGTCTCCTACTGTTGGCTTGCATATACTGTAGTAATTCAGGGGACAAACACTGGAAGAAATGTTTATTTGGGCCTACAGTTGACACCTTCCAATTTGGTCCATATAAAGAATAATATATGACTATTATACCCTTTCACCCTCCCAAAAAATAGTGTAGTGGAGACTTTGCATCAGGAAAGCTTCATCTAAGCTTTCCTGTACCATCTCTATTTTCTCTACGGTATGAGAGAGTGCTACCCATCCTCCTCAGGAACTGGTAGCATATATTTCTCTTCTTCCCACCTTAAGACTGTAGCTATGTGCTGCCCACGCACAGTCTTTTAGGCAGGAAAGGGAATAGCAGTTTGCTGTCAACCCTTTTCTCTCCTCTCTGATGATTTGACAAGTCTATATAGGGGAAGAAAATGTTACCTTAATCTCCCTACAGCTCTCTGCATGTGGGACCATTCTGAGCATAGTGTGGCTCATGCATATTTGCAGGCACAAAAAGCTACGAACATTTAGATCTTTCTTTCTTTCTTTCTTTCTTTCTTTTATTCCATTTGTGCTTGCTTTATAAAGCTTGCTACCACGCAGTTCTCAGCTCTCCAGCCATGTACTGAATTCTCTTGAAAGAGAATTTTAAGGATCTCTCTTTTCTTTCTTTCTTTTTTTTTCTTTTTTTCTTTTTTCTTCTATGCTTAATGCCTGTCTAAAATTAAAGCAAGTTGGTAAGGGTTGACTGTTTTACTTTACAACTTAAATTTAAACTGAGTCATGGGTTAACCACATTTCCACACCTGGGATTTGTTTTTCTTGGATTTAGTTTATATCTTTAATAAGTGTTAGAGCAAATGTGCTAAGGAAATACTTTCCAGTTTTACTATTTTTATGTTATTATAGTGAACTTAGTTTCAATTTTTGTTTTGAAGTCCATTTTATTTTCTTAACAAGTTCTTTTGAAAAGAAAAACTTCAATTTCAGTGCTGGGCTCTTCTCCCCTTCATGATAGCTCCTGCCGCTGCCTCTTTTGAGTTTGGTGGTAATTAATGAATTCACGCGCAGGTGGGCACAGAAAGTTAGCAGATCCCATGGTTTATTTTTAATGTGGTTGGAATGGTGTTCCTTACACTCTCTTCTTGCCAAGGCTGAGAGTGAAAGTGTTGGGGTGATCTCATCCACAGAAAGGTGTGTCTACATGCTCCGTTTCACAGGTGCAGCAACAGAAATCCTACCCGCTCAGTAACAGAAAACCCATATTTGCTCAGTATATTGCAGGCTTGCTTCTGCTCTGTGGGTGAGTGCTGGAACTGGCTCAAAAGCAACATTAAGAAATTTATTATTGTTTCTTTTTAAGTTCACAGACAACCCCAAAACTTTGAGCTCTTGATTCAAAGTTTTGTTTAATATCTCCAGGAGGTTCCACGAGGATGACAAAATTCTACTCTTCCTAGAGACAATCTAACTTATTTTTATTTTTATGTAATCTAATGCCATGTAGTTCATGGCCATGCCTTTTCAGGCTTACTTATGACTATATATTCCAGAAAATGTTTGTGTCCAGTGTAATTTGAAAACTACCAAATACCTCCTCTGGGAGATGTTTACAATTTATGGATCATACTCAGATGGAAATGATATGTTCCTTATTTTAATCTTATCACTTCTAGTTATAGCCTGGTTAAGGATACTAAATAATTTTTGAACACCATTGGTGTTTACACTTCTCAAACACATATAGCCTTTTATCCGACATATTTAAATGCTATAGCTGACACAAATTAGCTCATAGATGTTAGGACTAGATAGATAAAGGGAAATTTTCAAACAACTTTTGTATCCCCCATTTGCATCCCATGTGCATAGCACATTTTGCAAGCATCAAGGCAAGCAAAGTTCTGTTTGTACAATGTAAATGTCAAAACCCATTTCAAGTAGCTGCAGAAGCCTGGTGGTGACTGTAGTGCAGAAAAAGAAGCAGGGAAGTCACAAAATGTGCACAGCAAACTGCATACAGCATACATTCTTTGAGAGAAGCAAATCTGCTGAGGTAGGATACCAGGAACAGTGAGGGGGCATCAGCAGTGGGGCGTAAGCTGCATTTAACAGAGGTGGTAGCACAGCTTTAATCCTGGAAGTGAACCCAACCAGCTGATGATCCACACAGACAAGGAGACTCTCATTCTCCTTGTGCTCTGGGATCATCCAGCTGCCTGACCTGGCAGGGAGCAGAAGGAAAGTGGCTGTTAATTGAGATGTGTCTCTACAAGCAGTATGGATAGAATTGCCACAGGGAACCCCTTTGTGGACTCAGGCATGAGCTCAGCTGTCAAAGGGAACATGGATTTACTACCCAATCTCACAAAGGTCATGTAAGTAGAAAGCCCTCATCAGTTGCTGAACTTTGTCCTAGTTGTTTTGGTCGTCAATGTAGGCACACATGTAGCATTGGGATGGTTTACTTTCTAATTCATGAAGGTATGGTGCAGTATACATATTCTTCCTGTTTATCAAGGAAAAGCTAAGATGGAAAATTTTCTTTCCAGTTTTACCTCCAGTCATGTACACAGCTCCTGCTAATATCTTTGGAGAATACTTTGGAAAGGAACCAAAAGCAGAGTTAGAAAGAGCCAAGTGAAGAAGCCAGAATCAATACTCGAGAGAGGCACAAACCTCACAATCCAGAAAGGTAGATTTAGATCTCCGTAATCAAGGCCTCCCTGTGCTTGCTAGTGTTCTGTCTTTCTCTAATCTTGAACAAAGGCTCAGCCATTGAATTCCACTTCTGGATGCTGAATTACAGTACCACCCTAGAACTTTATCTTTGAGACACAATACAGCACTTACCTAATCACACAGAGCCCAAATGGCCAAAAGATAGTTGATATTACCTTAATTTCAATTTTTATGCTTTTGCTTAAGGACAGAAGTAATATAATTTTGGCAGAGAACCATTATCTTAAATCTGCTAGCAAGCTGAAGGGGAAAAAATCCTTCAATAAATATTGCATTTTAAAATGTGAAATAATACGAATAATAGCACATTAAGTTTCTGTGTGCCCTGTTTACAGGAATAGGTAGGAGGGAATTAATCAAAGGATATTGTGATCAACTGCACTTCAGTAAAACATCTACTATGTAAATGTACTGGTCTNGGGGGTGGAAATGGAAGCAGAAATTGTGTGATGGAAAAATGTTTCTGCATGAAATGCACAGGCCAAAACACCTGCATGATGAGCAGATCATCACCCCAGCACTATAGGGAGATTTATGAGACTTTTAAATACAGCTTTGCTCCAGGCCCTTAATTAACACACAGTACTATCTGAAAGTTGAACTAAAATCTAATTAAACTTTGCATCTAAAAAGGGTTTACATTAAAGCACTGAGCAACTGCAACAGCAATTTTATGTATTCCCCTTACAATAAACACAATAAGTACATGCCAAAACAAGGAACACAAGTTCTGTTTTCTTTATGTAATGCTTCTTTCATCTATATGCTCACACATACAGAAGACCCATCTAGGTCCCCCAGTATGGCTGTATTCTTGAAATGGAGGAAGGACTGATTCATCTGATCTCTAATTTTAAACATGGCTTCTTATGTCCACATGTTGTTATACAGCACTTACTTGTTATGATTTATTTTACTTAACTCAATCTGTCTGAAAGCTTACTGTCTAGCTTAGGTTTGTTGTTGGGGTTGGGGTTCTCTTTATAGTCAATGAGAAGAGGCACCTCTGGATGGCAATTCATACTACTTATGTCAGACACCTCTTTAGGACAACAAAAACATCCTCTTAGAGGTGCCAATCTTCCTCTATTCACTGCAGTGGAAGCTTAACACAACCTGCTTAGATTAAATACCTTAGCCTTTCAGCTGGTTAAGTTAGTTGAGTAGAATCCCAAGGCATGAATTATCCACATTCATATTTCTATCTGTATGTTGGGATAATCTGGGGAGATGCTCTGTAATGAGCATTATATGTCCAAATGTCTGGATATTTCCAAGGCTAGCAGCTGTTTTCCAGAGAATTTCACTCTACAGTCAGTTTTTTCCATGGATTTTTCCATGGAAAAGGATTTTTCACCTGAATCAGAAAAATTTTTAAAGGTTGTCAATAAGAGAAGGCATTTGAGTTGTGAAGGTCTGCATGAAGGAATAGCAGATCTGGTTAACAGGTTGGATACAAATGAAGGGCTGTAATTTGGGTTGCTGGGTTGAAAGCTTCGGGTGGAGGAAAGGAGTTAGAAAAACAAATATATCTGTAGATCAATATATGCCTGTGCTTTTTGGTAGTAGGTAGGTTTGAAATACATAGGAGGACATATGAGGGCAGGTCAGTCTCTGCTGCACAAAGATGTTGAAGGCATGACAATGAAGTGAATCTTACTGTAGGATAATGAAAATGCACACGGCATAGCAGAGGAAAGACTCAGCTGTTCTCTTGAGTCTTCTGGACATTGGTTGATACTTGACCTAAATATTCTGTTATCCAATATAACTTCTGTAAATACTGTTATGAATTTGCATCAAAAAAGGTTGTGGACATTATCACCTACATAAGAGAAAAACAAATCTATTTTGTCCTTTGTTTCTCCTTAGACTGCAAAACAAGAAAGGGCTGAGGGAAAAGCAAGCTGTGTACTATCAATCAGCATTGTTTTCATTTAAATTAATGATGAAAGAAGGGGAGAACTTTCAGGCCTTGATTCTACTTGTAAGAGCTGCTAGACTGGTTGCATACCTAACAAGAAGTAAGAAGGAAGTTTCAAAAGGAGATACTAGTGGTATATGGCCTTACTCTTCCAAAGATAAGCTTAGATAGTAATATGAAATAATAATACTCTA
The DNA here is from genome assembly GCA_013399475.1 of Chauna torquata. Classification (NCBI taxonomy): domain Eukaryota; kingdom Metazoa; phylum Chordata; class Aves; order Anseriformes; family Anhimidae; genus Chauna; species Chauna torquata. Next base: position 247,741 of record VXAL01013253.1, on the reverse strand, counting down.
AATATCTGGAATATATTTTTTTAGTGTAAAACTGTACCTAGACCAATTTCTAAAGTTCCTGTCAAAACATATACAGGCATTAGCACAGAAAATTTTCCATCCATGGATAGTTTTACTTGAATTGAAAAGTACTTCTTGGAATTAGCTCTTTGCTCACAATGGCACACTTCCTGTAATATAAAATAAATAAATAAATAAATAAATAAAAGTAGTTTCCAGCCAAGACAAAGCATTTTCATTACAATGACTGTATGCAATGATCATTGGAGTGAGACTCACATTAGGACAGGTGAATTCATTTCGCCTGCCTTTAGGCACCTGTAAGACAGATGTCTAATTTAAGCTGCTTGTTTAATCTCCCCCACTACTCCATTGGAGTTGTCCATCATTTCTCACTCTCTGTCCCTCTCTGTTGACTGTGGAAATGACTATTTTAAAATTAAATGTATAACACATAGGCAGTTAACGTACTTGTAATGTTTTTCCAAGTCTGTGTATTTCTCTAGCCAACTGCAGACAAACTCACAGCCTTAGAAATATCATCGATAAAGAATGCTAAGGACAAATATTAGAGAATAATTGCCACACTCTTTTTCATGATTTTGAAGCTTTCTGATTCCTCTGGGTTTTTAAATCCTCCTAAACACTCTACAGAGAACATGGGGGTCAAAGTTTTATTATTTTAAATAATATGACATCATTATTTAGAAGTGTCTATAGATAAGAACCTTGTTTTCTGATACCTTTCAGTGCATCGTGTTACATTACTTTTTACTTTAGGACAGAATAAAGAAATTTCAGGCAATTTCCCAAAATGTAGCTGTGTCATAATTGCTATTTTGTTTCTTTTTAAAAGCAGGTATTTCTTTTTGTTGGTTTCTAACTCACTGGTGAAAAATTATTAGATCATTCTGCACTTTAAAAAAATTTGGTGACAAATTTTATTTGGAGTCATACATCCTCCCAAAATGTTTATGCTTTACTAAAACAGACATCCTTCATCAAGAAGACATTTTTTATTCCAACAAGATATACCTAGAAACAAATGGGTTGGGAATGTGTTTCATCTGAATAGAATTTGACAAGAAAAAGAGGAGTTTGTTGTTGCAAGCAATAAGTAAAGATTTGGATGATTTTAATTAAATTGCTAAAACTAACACACACTCGTGCATCCTCAGATGAGTCCCTAATTCAGATCCATAACAGCACTCAGTTGGTCTTCCATGCAATAGCACAAAATTCAAAATTTCAATTTAAAAGATCCTTGGTGATTTACGTGCTTTTGGAAATGTTTTTGAAGCAACAGGTACATGGGTTAATATCATATGCTAACATCCTTTAATGAATTTAGGCAGACTAACATTGGTTGCAATAACAAAGCTGCCAGAGCATAGGCTTCAGCACACGAACGCAACCAAAATGCCTACCCTGGCCCTGGAGACTGTGTGCTCTAATTATGAGTTCATTAAAAAACTGTATTGTCCCAGCTCAATTCCTGTTGCTCTCTGACCTGATTAAATGAATCCTTTCACCAAGTAGCAACACATCTTCACAGAAAACATATCCCATATCTTCAGCCTTGGGGAAGTGCTTCCTATCTGTGCAGCTGTGAGCCTGTGCAGGGCATGGGTTTGGTAAGAGTGACAACAGCTATCTACCCTCCCTTTTCTTCCCCAGAGCACACTGCCTTCCTCTCAGCAGCATGCATGGCCTCTCAGCTGTCCTGGTTTTGGCTGGGATAGAGTTAGTTTTCTTCATAGTGTCTGGTACGATGCTGTGTTTTGGATTTATGATGAAAATAGTGTTGATAGCACACTGATGCTTAGTTGTTACTGAGTCAAAACCAGGACATGTACCCAGGAGAAAAAATGGTCCTTAACATCCTGGCCCCAGTTGCCCAACCAAGGACCTGACACCCTCCTGGCCAGTTACTCTATCTCGCAAGAGGCATGAGGTGGCCCTGGTGGGCCCAGTTCCTCCAACAGCATACTGGCTGGCCAGGAAGGCCCTGGAGATGTCAATGCGTGGAGGCGAGACAGCAAGACCAACACGAGCTGGTCCGGCAGTCTGGGGGTGCAGAGCATGAAATAGTCACTTTCAGAAGTGCTTAAGTAAATCAGAAAATGGGATAACCAGCCTGAATGGCATAAAATGTGTAAAACAGCTCTTATGATTTGGGGCAAATGTCTCTGCATGTTAGCTCATTTCTGAATATCAAGAAAGTCTTTCGTTGGCATTTACCTCAGGCTTACCACAGGGTCCAAGTATTCACACAAGCAGTTACAGCGGCCATTTAATACCAGAACTTATCGCACAGGGCTACCTATTCATTTGCCCTGTCTTTAGTGAAACATCATGATGAAAACTTTTCTTCTGTTTCACATGTTTAATATTTATGGTGGGTAGCTATAAGGTATAATGAAAATTCTTTTTCACAGTCAGTTTGAATCTGCTTATTTCAGATTTTCTGAAAAGCAACAAGATGGAGAGATGAGACATATCTTGCATGGAAAGGTAAAAAAGGAAGACAACAGTAAGAGAGAAAATAATGGAAATGTTCTACAGATAAAAACAATATGAGAGAAAAGATTGATTTTTTTTTTTTTCTCTGAAATAAGATGTCCCCAAAGCACTGTCATTTATTTGTCTAATGGCAGGGCAGGTCCCTTGATACTGCTCCTTTATATGTCACCTGTGCTTGTCCACCTGTGAGCTTGATTAAAAGCCATCAATTAGCTTCAACAGGTTTTGAATCAACCCCTGCACTGCTTACAGGCTCTATTTCTCTTTCTTTGAAAAAGCCTCTTGCCAGTAGGGGGTGGATCTGTCCTGGAAACAAGGACAGATCAAGAATGCATCTTAATGCACCAGACACCACCCTGTTTTAATCATTGTATTTATTTATAACAGTATAATAGGGAAAGTGCCAAGACATTATCTAATACATGGATGGTGCCGCAACAGCTTTTCATCTTGGTCTGGGAACCATTAAGATATTTTGCTGCATAAATAACACAGTGAATTAAGTCTTCTCCTTGTATCAGCACCATATGTTAATAACAACCATATTTATAATGTTTATTTGAATAGCTTCAAAAGGGGATATTACAACAGATCAGTTGAAATGTAAACACTTTTCAAACTTTATCTCAAAAGCCTCTTAGTGTATGTAGAAATATGCTGGTGAGAAATTTAAAAAGTAGTGGGGAAAACAACATTTCTACATATGAATTTCGAATTTCTAGCTGCATCCATTAGCTATGTGAATTAATTGATCTCAGTAACCTGCATGCTTACAATTCTCTCTTAGACAAATAACAGTAAATGCTGGGCTGTGTTATTAACCCATGGTCTTCCATCAGTAAAAACTTCTGTTACAGGGAGCTGCACCACTGACATAATAAGTTTCTGGGTGATGTATTAGAGTTAGCATAAATACAGCTGATAGTAGCGGTTGCTGTGGCCACTAGTAAATCAAAAGTAAGTACTTTCATGGCTATATTTGCAAGAAAGCAGTGAGTTAGCAAATTATTCTATGCAAGTTCACATTTCACAGAAAGATGTTAGTAAATGTTAGTAAATTCAACCCAAGCGACAATCTAGTCTTTCCAATCTTCCTGTTTGTTAACAGTACTACCATCAGCATTTTTTTTTTTTCTCTTTTGCAAAGAAACTCACCATTCATTTGCAAAGCCAGCATCAAAGAACAGGTCAACTGCATTTTTGTGCGTGCTGTTTCCGTTAAATATATTCTTCAGTTAAACTTAGTAGTTGTTAAGACAGTGATGGGACTACCCAGTGGGAAAGAATATTTAGCCTTCTGCAAAACAGGGAGATGCTGATTTTTTGTATCTGCATCCAGCCAGGTTAGTCAGCAGAAAATCTGGTTGCACAATGAAAACATTTTCACATTTTCAAAGGTTTCCACAATGGACTAGAAATAAAAGCCAGACATTTGTGCATCCTGAGTTAGTCATCTAAAAGAAAAAATCATTGATGCCAAAGTTTTGATTTAATGCAACAAAACAAGGAAAATATTGGCTGGGATTCACTTGCCTAAACATAGGCATCTAGTGTCATTTAAATTGTGCTAAGATATTCAAGAGAGTTGTGTGTGGCTGGCGTACATGATATAGGATCTACGGAGGACTCCACTTCTACAAAATCAGTTGGAGGTCTGACAGGATACCACAGAGCATCCAAAATGACATTATACTCCTTTGCATAGTAAAATGAATCCTATCCACACTGGCAAAAGCCCCAGTTACCATTAAGAATGGTTAAATGTCTAGGTAGGTTCTAAAGTTCCTTCCTACTTACATTCCAGAAACACGCCTACCTCCTTGGCTATTTCCTACAATTTCAGTCAGTCTGAGAAACTAGTTTTTTTTCTGGATAGTGAATAATATCCTGCTCCCCCCCCCCCATCCCCCCATGTGAATAGTCTAACTATCTGTCACAAATTCTAAAGATTACTTTTTTTGGAATGAGGACTGTTTCTGGTTATAGGACTGCTAGTCTCAATTTTGTAAAGGAGTCCAGGAATGGTTTTATGGGCTGAGCACTTGTTTACTTCTAGAAGTGGACTCACTAACTGTACTGTTTCACCATGCCTTGCACAAGTCATATATCTGTGAAGCTCTTTAAAACAGCTGAACCCTTCTGCAGTTTCCAATCTGCTGCACTGCAGCTTGTGTACTAAAATGGTGAGCCAGCACTGAAATAATTCAGCTGGATTTGGCAATCTTGAATGTAGTTGCACAAGTACGGTATTTTACATCCAAAGCCCTGAAGTTTCATGACCTAAAGGTAGATGCTCACTGATTGTTTCAGTATGTGTGGATGGGTCTAGGGTGCTGTGTTGCATGGACCTGACTCTTAGAACTAATAATATGGTTTAGAAGCCAAACTTCTGAAGTCAGTGCAAAATCAGGGTAACAGAGAAGGCAATTTAACATACAAAACTTACAAACAAGAAGTCTGAAAGGCATTAAAAGAATATAACATTGCAAAACTAAAGAATCCAGAAGTTAGGAAATACCAGAAATGATCCAGTAGCGGCCACATACAATCGTTTTTCTTTAGACATATACTTTATAGCATGATGTGTGATTGCATTCTAACCTGTCACAGAGCTTGAGGAATTTCAGTGCACAGGACAACGTGGGTTGTGAATAAGAATAAAACTACTAGACAGCAACTCAGGCAGTAGACACTGCCTCTCAGAGACTAGAAAAGAAAGAGCAGGTTAAGGCTTTGTTTCAGTCTATTGGCTTGCCACATTCCTGGGGCATACATATTTTTTAATACGCTATATGAGCTATGAAGGTGGAGTTGAAATGAAGTCAATCACCAGTGGCACAATAGGGAAGGGGTCACTGGTCAATGCTTGCACCTTGTCTCCTAACAACTCCACTATAGTACTGCGTATGTTCTACCTTTAAATTCTTGTAAAAGGTCAGTTCAGTGCTCTTTGTCAAAGATGGGTTAAGATAAGTTGAGTAATTTTTTTAGTGTTATAGTTTCAGAGCAAGAAAGCTAATACAACATATTGTGATTTCTACAGCATTTCATGTCAGCTTTGATCCATATTTCTGTCCTTGCAAAGAGTTTGCTGCTTTCAAAATAGTTCATATCTTGTATCTCTAACCAAGAGAAGAATACTTCTGAATACACCAATGTCTAATCTAGCCTCTTAATTCTGTCACTCCTCTCCACTCCCCCTGAGAGCAGCAGGAGTACATCTGCAAACGGCATCCTTGCTTCAGTGACAAGTGCAAGAGTTAAGGGCTTCAACCAAACCACAGTAAGAACAAACATCCATATTGGATTGAGATCCAGGAGTCTGCAGACTGAGACCTGAGCTTCTGAGCTGTGCTATTTACTTGTGACACTTAGCTGTGAATTCCTGCTGGACTCGTGGATCACAGGAGGGATCAGGGCAAGCTGGGCTGGGGGGATCTGAGTTCCTGAATTTGGCTTTTTCCACGTGCTGTTGGACAAGAGAGAACATATGCTGTGACTACCTTGGGATTATTCACTTAGTATGGCAGGATCAAATTGCTGTTTTGAAATAATTTTTCCTGTATTAGACATCTTAACGTGCAGGAAGGAAGAAATAACTCATGGGAGCGCTCTGATCATCCTCCAAGATACGGGAATGGCACCAGACTTGACTTTTGTTACTTTCCTCAGCCTTACAAGCCCTCACGCACTTTTGGTCTGACTACCAAAAGAGCTTTGGGGAAGTCCACAGGGTACATAGCTAATCCCTACAATGGCAAAGTTTATGCTAAATAAAGCTCTTAAATATGATATTTTTTTAATATTTTTTCATTATGTTGTTTGAAGTGGAGCCGCTCAGTCTGCCTTGTACAGTCTGCCAATTTTTAAACATGAACTGAAATTTGAAATGTTTAAATTATTAGGGCAAAAAAAAAAATGCCAACATTGGAAATATGATTATTAATTTGAAAAAAATATTTTAGTTATTTTGCCTCAAAAATGCAGGCAAATCTTCAGTTCATAGATCTAGAAATGCATGTAACTTATTTATGTTGATTGTTTCTTTAAGCATGCAAGTGGGTTTCTGTAATAAAATCTTTAAGTGATTAGAGACAGAGTATCCAGTAAACATATTATATCCACAAACAAGATGAATGTATGTGCTATTTAACCTATATTAACACACTATGTGAAAACATTTAACAGCTGCCTGCTCTTCATTTTTGTTCTTCAGATAATTTAATGGAAATCATTTCCTCCTGCTAAATTCTTTGCTATACAGACATTTTCCATTACACATTTTTCTGCCATTGCACTTTAAAAGGATTCTTTTTACCAGTACTTATTGATATTTAATGGTGGGCAAGCCACCAAAAGTTCAAGTCTCAGAATGATCTCATTACTTAAGTTTGGCTTCATTCTACTTCCATATTTGAGGTTGAAACAAAAGACAAGTGAGTAAAGAACTCAGCTCCATTCAGCATGGATCACCATGACCTTGAAAGCTATATTTTCACCTTCATGTCCAATACCCATACTTTTCATGAAAAATAGACTGCTTTATTGACTTTGCTTGTTGTTTGCTCAGTAAGATACTTGACTACGTCCATCTCTTTGTCACATTTTTTGCCACATTTAGGTCTACTGTTGTGACTCTATGAATCACATTTCTTCAGTAAAACCCTAATGATCCTGGCAATTACATGGTAGGTTATACTACTGACAAGGCATATTCATTTAAACAACTTAAATATTTTAAGAGATCTCACAGAACTTTGCTGCTGCCTGAAAGCCATCACTTATCTAATGATATAGTGCATATATTTGCATTATAACCGCTTTAAGTTTTGGCTTACCATGAGAAATCTTCACTGAGGGTTAAGCGTAACCCATTACCTCAGCTCATTGCTATTCTTAACTCAGGATATGTCTAATGGAAGTCACAGAAGTGATATATTCTTAGGTTTTCTTATGCAATTTCTTCTCAGTTCTTTCAGACTTTGGTTAAGAAAACCCAAACACACCAAAATGATAAAATGAGTACACAGGTAGTATGTTGTAAATGCTGCAGAAGAGAAGGATGGGTTTAAAAGAAGCAACAGCCACTCTCATGTGAAAGGTACATCTGTATGAAAAAGTGTGGTTTTTTTTTTCAGCTGGATCCAACAATGTTTACCATACCAACATACCTGAGCTAGTTCCTGGAGGACTAGCTTTCACACCCTACAGAATAGCCATACTGGGGCAGCCTCCTGTTCAGGTTGTGCTTGTGGAGAGAGAGGGGAATCCCAGAGTGGGAATGACAGCTGCAAGAGGCAGAGGAAGCAACCACCAGGAGGAAGACAATAGGGAAAGCTATGCATAGAGCTGTATCAGTAAGTAGATACGTCAGTATTTCCATAGGACTTGGCTACACAGGAGACACCTTGGGACTCACAGTCCAGCAACCTATCTTGAGGTAAGTCCTCATGTGCTTCTTCTCAGGTAATCAAACAGAACTTTTCTCTTCTTAATTTTATGTAATAGCTTAATGAATATTAACACTGAATATTGGCAATCTGATTACATGAACCTTCTCATCAGCTGGAGGAGAGTCTGATTTGCAATTCTCACTTAACCAAAGGGTGCCCTTACTATTCTGGTAAGTCATACTCTCCTTCCTCCAGCTAAAAGCCTGCTGCTATGCAGTGAAGAACTTAGTTACTGAGTTAGAAAGAGGGAATGAGGAGCAGCCTGACCCAGCTTTCCAAAAGGAAGGCTGTTTGTTCTTCCACAGGACAATATAAAGACAGAAATAATACTGACTGCATAGATTAGAAGCCAGATTTTTCACCTGCCAGCTCAATACTTTTTAGCAGCAAACTAGGACATGCAGAGTCATATTCCACTGTGTTTCTTTTCTGCCAGGACCATAATTATTTGTTCCGCCATAACCATACTTCACTGACAGCAATGAACTGCTTCCCCGTTTGGACTACGTTACACCTTGGTGAAGGGAACATTATCTGGGAATAAAGGGAGGGGAATTTATCTGACAAGGGAATGGAATCCAGATGTCCAGCATGAGATAACAACAGCCTTCCATGCTAAAGGTATGTGGCTCCTTGTCTTTAGGACAGACCTTCCATTTCTGTTTCATAAAAATTGTTTTAAATTTGTAAACCCACATCAGCCTGTTGTCCTTACCTCCATGTTCTGAATACTGAGCAGACAACAGAGAGACACAGGTCTGTGCTCAATATTTCTTACTGGCTGTCTAGACAAGCCTTCATCTTTAGTGGAGACTTTCTAGTTCTTTGAAGTGCCTGATTTCCTCTATGAGCTATGCAAGGTATCAAGATGTTTAGCCTAATTTATTTGCCTTGACAAGCCCCTACATTTTAGGCTTTGCAATCTTTTTACACATAGAACAAAACCCCAGAGTATGATACTGACATTGGTGAAAATTTTACAAGAACTCCTATTCTCTGGAAATCTAACCAGCTGAATATATCTGATATTGAACTGCACATTATATGGGACATTAGAGGCAAAAGCACCTTCAAAGTGCATTCAGTTTGTGCAGTTTTCAATAAATATAATCCACAATTATGATTCCACTTTTATCAAACAGACCAGAATACCTCATCAAAAACATATTTTTAAAAGTCTTTGCATGATCCTCTCATGGCTAATATCATATTCTTGACAACCAAGGGATGTAAGGTATTTAAGTAGACATGGATATTCAACTAGAAATGAAGAAGGTAATTTAGTAGTCCAATCACAGTTCCCTTTTGGGAGGAAAATTATATGTAAAACTGCTGACCTCACAGTTTTTGATTGATTTAAAAAAAAAAAAAAAAAAAAAAAAAGAAAAAAAAAAAAAAAAAAGAAGTTTTTTTTTTTTTTTTTTTTTTTTTTCTTTTATGATGAAAATGGGTCTTTTTTCTTTCTCCTTTCCAGCTCCTCCATGAAGAACACCTGCTCCAGTGTTCCTGAGCTGTGCTGGAGGCAGTTTAGCCTCCCATAGTAAAATGAGCTGATAATACCTGTTTCTATACCTATTTCTTCTGCTCCCTAACCTGGGAATCCATCCTTGACTAGAGGAGTACTCTTCATCCCTCAATCTGATCAGATTCAAATGCAGAATAACATTCTTCAAGAGAATTTGGGGTAATCCTTGCTGCTTCCTCACTTGGAGCCCTATGCTGGCCACTTTTCCTGTCAGGAACAGGCTGGTATTCAAAGGTCAGCACACTCCTGCCCTCTTCTTGTTTTTGCTTCTATTTCTCATGTTAAAATAAATTGAAACCTTTTTCTTGGTCTGAGTTTATGGTGTTGCGTGTGTATAAAGAATTTTGTTAAAACAATTAGGAATGAGTAAGTGTTGAACTCTATGCTGAGACATGCTTTCTACCTTCCTCAAACTTGCAAAAAATAATACTTAACCAGCTTGTTCTGTTCAGTCATTTTAATGATGTAAATGAGCATTTCATATATAGAATGAGAAACAATGGGCCCACAATTTTGGCTCCTATAATGCTGGCAAAGTCCGAAATTCATGGGTAATGATCTCAACTCTAAAGTATACGGGCATCAACCCAAACTTGTTACTAGTTTGTCATAATTATTCTCTCACGCAAATAATCCAGATGGTTCCTTGTTGTTTGCATAATTGCAAACTAAATTGTTGTCAGACATTGAAAATCTTTTGAAGTGCTGCTTTTTATCCAAACAATAAATCAAGATCAGGAATATAGAAAACAGTATCTGGGAGAACATACTCTATATAAAAATAAAAAATGAAAAGATACTTTACTTGGAAAAGACAATTTTTGGTTGCTGAAGAAGCTCCTGAATTGATGTCTCCATAATGATTTAAGTTTCTTATTGACAGATAGATTTTTCTTTAAAGAAACTTTCCCTACTTCAGTCTTTTGAAACAAGTGGAGTCATTTCCACAGCTCAGTGTCAGTTCTAGGTGCAAAGATTGTGACATATCAACACCACACCAGAGGGAAATTGTCCCCAGGTTAAAGAAGTCCCTAGATGCAAGTATATCACTTAAATCACAGAGTAGGAAAGTTACAACCAAAAATAAAGTACAAGACAGGGAGTAAAGGCACAAATCAGGACTCCATGCCAGATGGGAAAGGCAACTAAGCAAACACTGAAATTTAAATCTACATGGGTTCCGGGCCATGGAAGGGGTGGAGGAAGGCCCAAGAGGAGGGGTCCTCAGGGCACCAGCAACCCCAAGGACCATGGTGATAGCATAAAACTGATGAAGTTAAATGTCATGGCTAGTAAATGAGCTCACCAGCAGTGCCCCAGACACACTCATACTTCTACAGTGCTAAGAAAAGCAGATCAGGATCTGTAAAGGCACATTCAGTGCACGTCAAAGGCTCTTGCAACAGCATTACTGTCCCCAGACTCCCAAACAATATTTGTAGTACTGCAGCCGCTCCACCAGCAAACTGGGCTCTGGAGAGTAGGTGCTTCGTGCTGGTAGAGCACACTGCAAAATCAGCATGTTGCGCTCGTCACAGCACTGCTGTAACAGAGACCTCTTCCTCTGGTGTTGCCTCTGCAGACGCAGTAAGTCATTTTCCCTGGCTACTGTTCATGAGAATGTAGCCAAGGGAAAACTTTAAGATGTTATGGGGGTGACAATTCCTGGCAAAGATAAGTTATAGTACAATAAAAAGAGCCAAGGAGCTGGTTTATACTCTGTTCTGAACAATGACGGATATTCTGCGCTATGTTGCATTTAAGGAATACTTTAGGAGCTGAAGGAGAAGAAAGCATTTACCATTTTCTCCCCTTACTCTTTCTTCTTTTGAAAGTCTCTCCAAATTAAAATTAATGTATATCATGCATGGGCTATGTAGAGCACATATGTTATATGGCACAGGAAATCTTACTTTGTATGCATATTTCTTCAATTAGAATTAGACAAGTATTTGTTGTTTTCCACAGTACCATTTTTGATTTTTTTCAGGCTGATTTAAAGCTCCAGAAATGTTCAAGCAAATAGCAAAAGAGGACTTGTACTTCTAAGTAACTCATTACATTTGCATTAGTAGAGGTCCTCTGGAGACACAAAAGCACAACTTACCTGTTCTTACCAGGTAGTTAAGAGTGGGATAGAGGTCCCTTTTTGGTAGATTTGTCTGTTATGATTCACCTTCTTTAGCCTATAACCTTCTTTACCTGTGCTCATTGTAATGCATTGTACTCACTTAGACCTGGAAGTCCCCTTCCCACTTGTTCCTCTAGAACTGGTTGCCAGTGGTTTGAGAGTACAGTCATAACTAAACTCAGACAGCAAGAATGACACCCAAACAGACTGAGGTGAGAACAAGCAAATGAGAGAAAGTGCAATAAATCACTGACTTATATCTCTGTGGTGGTTTTACCCAGCTAAACAGCCGACCTCCACCACAACCGCTCACTCACTCCCCCTCCTCAAAGAAACAGGGGGAGAAAATACAATGGACAAGGGCTTAAGGGTTGAGATAAGGACAAGCAGGTTCCTCACTAATTATCGTCACGGGCAAAACAGACTCAACATAGGGAGATTCATGTAATTTATTACTATAACTAGCAAACTAGAGCAGTGAGAAACTAAAAGTAAACTAAAAACACCTTCCCCTCATCCACCCTCTTCTCCCTCCTCCCCCCAAGCAGCACAGGGGAATGGGGGCTGCAGTCAGCCCATACCGCTTCATTTCCCCCGCTCTTTAGTAGTCACTCTCTGTTCCAGTGCTCCAGCGTGGGGTCCCTCCCACGGGATGCCGTCCTTCCCGAACGGGTCCTGCGTGGGCTTCCCACCGGCTGCAGCTCCGGCCCGGAGATTGCTCCTGCGGGGGCTCTCCATGGGCTGCAGCCTCCTTCAGGCCACATCCACCTGCTCCTCCATGGGCTCCTCCACGGGCTGCAGCGTGGAGATCTGCTCCATGTGGTACCCCATGGGCTGCAGGGGGACAGCCTGCTCCACCATGGTCCGCACCACGGGCTGCAGGGGAACTTCTGCTCCGGTGCCTGGAGCACCTCCTGCCCTCCTTCTTCACTGACCTTGGTGTCTGCAGGGCTGTTCCTCACTCCTCTCACTCCCAGCTGCTGTTGCGCAGCATTTTTTTTCCCTTTCTTAAATCTGCTGTCACAGAGGCGCAAACAACATCGCTCATTGGTTCAGGTCTGGCCAGCAGCGGGTCCCTTTTGGAGCCGGCTGGAGCTGGCTCTTATCTGACATGGAGCAGCTTCTGGAATCTTCTCACAGAAGCCACCCCTGTGGCCCCCCTGCTACCCAACCTTTACCATGTAAACCCAATACAATCTCCCTCTTGGCAACTAGGAAGTTAAAGTGCAGCAATTCAGTTGCTTTATTTTCAAGTGTATTTGCTACCAAGAACCTCCTCTCTTGAGCACTGTCCAAATCAAGCATTCCAACAAACAGCCTAACAATTCCTCCATAGCAGGACCTCTTCTCCTATTTTGATTTACTTTAGGATTAAAAAATGCAGTCGAATTTTGGTCAATGATGCAAAATCATTCCTTGCTTGAAACAGATTTCTGTAGCCTGAATATAGCTGTGAACTCCTAAATCTTTGTTTACCTGAAGTTACGAAAATACCCGAGGTCACCAATAGTTCTAAGTCTAACGTAAGAAGCACCTAGTAAAATGTAGAATATAAATCACAAATATACTTAATATTTTTTTTCCCTAATTCTCTGAAAGTCCCACAGTTATAGTTAACCCCACACTTTTTCACCTACCCTGTCTTTTATACGGCCGGTGAAAAACTAGTAGCACATATTTAAAAACCTCTTTCTGACTGGTTATGTTTTGATGCCACCCACCTTACTTTGTACTTAGCATCAAGAAGAAGAGTGTGTGGACTTTAAAATTTATCCAGCAAGGAGTGAAAAATGTGATAAAAAGTCTTCTAGAGACTTCAAGTTCTTAAACTAATTTACCTGGCCTTGAACAAACTGACTGTAAACCCTCACTTGGAGATTACATTACACAGATAAATTACCTTACATCACATGAACCCAGGGTTTTTGTCTGTTATAGGTTTGTGTATTGGTTTTTCTGTTTTAATAAAATCAATCACTTTTATCTGATTTCAGAAAATGGTAGCAACCCACCTGTGCTGGGAAACAGCTGTACAATCACAGAGAGGAAGAAAAATGATCAAACAATATTTTAAGCTACATGCTGGTTTATTTAATTACTATTGATATACAGAGAATCATGTTAGTTTTGTCACAAAAAAAATCACAACTTGCTCAAGAAATGTACTCTATGCTCTTTCATGAGCCTTAATGAAAAAGTGAAAGCGAATATAAGGCCACAGTAACAATTATTCCAGCAAGCAGCTGTCAAAATGTGGGATAAAAACATGGATCTGAGTTTTGCAGCATGAGACTGTCTCCAGATTTAAAGACTATTTTTAAATTTTCCTCCTCTTTTTCTGTAAATTAGAGCATTGGTTGCTGGTTTTCTTTACCATGTTGCCTTAACTTTAAAGCTCATTAAGCTAATTTTTACCTTTTCAATTTACTTTCTAAATTTTCAACTACGGAGTCACTGAAAGGGAATTAAGGATAAAGGCACTTGATGACTTTGTACACTCTTTTTTTTTTTTTTTTTCATTTTCTTGATATTCTGATGCAACTACGCTCCCTTGGGTAATTGCCTCACAAATATCAGAGAAAGAATATTCCTTTTTCTTTCACTCCAAGCTGTTAAGAAATTGAATCAGCAAGCCCCAAATATTTAATAACTTTTTGATATCTCTTTCAATCATTTAAAAAAAAATAAACCCTCATGCTCACTTGTCAGTGACGGTTTTGTCACCACTGTTGAAAAAGGCACTCTTGCCTAATAATTACTTTTTTTGCTCTCAGAAGTCCAAAAATAAATTTTGCTTTCTATTTCTGTCTTAATTCATGTTGAACACACTTTCACCAGTTGTGTGGAGAACCCCTACAGATTTAATTTAAGTCCCCAACCTCTAGGAAAAAGTCTTTGTTCTTCTTTATATTTCTATCATCAGTAAGACTACTATTTTGTGAACATGGAATAACCAGCATAAAAAGAACACATGGAATATAGCAGTTCTTGTGACAAAAACTGCCTGAAACTTGCTCCCTCAACAGGGAGCCATTGTAACAGAACTGTATCACTCTCAACTAACATTTTAATATTTAAGTATCTTTTTTAACTTGGCCATCTAGACTAAGAAGATAGATAAACTGGTCAGTGGAGAGAAGCAAAACGTGCTTGATTCTTTTTTTTTTTTTTTTTTCCAAATTTATTTTGGTTTGATAAATCATGCTTTGGGGGTATTTATAAGATAGAAAGGCAGACTTTCAGAGGAGTCTAGACAAGCAGACCCCTTGTTTCCAGAGGATTAAGCATAGGTGACATGGACTCTACTTTGATTTTTGGAGTAACTCTCTGAAGTTTTTTCATGCATCCAGAATCATTCTAGGACCAATCATTATATAGAGAGACAGATGAACAGAGATCTTTAGGATGCTTTTTTCTTTCTCTGCAGCAAGAAATATTTCCAGCTATTTTCAAGAGCTGAATTTCTGTCACAGCAGTGACCTAGGACAGAGGTTACGTCATCAGTCCTTCTTGTCGACTTGTGTTTGAAAATTTTTTATGAAATGGTTTCTAAATACCTACAAACTTAGGGACCTGAATATGATGTCATAGGCAGTGGTTTTGAGACTTTTTTTTTTTTTTTAAATCTATCGGATTATTGGAGTGATTGAGAATTGCAAAAAGGGATACTTTACAGATTAGTCCTTAGGAACCATGTAAGTGCTCAACCTAATCATGGCATATAAAATAAATAAATAAATAAAATCAATTTAAGCTTGCTGGTTTTGTCAGCATTATCTCATCAAAAGTGGGCTTTCATAGATACAATGTTTTTTTGTCTACAGGAGAAGATGGAAAAGACAAGAAAAATAGAAAACAAGGAAGAGAAAGATAACAATGATATGACACATTATGGCTTCTGTAAGTGGTCATGGTGAAAGAACGGAGACCAGAATTAAAACTTACAGGAAGCAGAAAAGTAGAACTGTAAAGGGCATTATAGGTTGGTGTTGGCAATCTGAGCTCAGGGTGAGAGGAAACCTTGAGAAAGAATGAAGGTAGAAGGGAAACAACTAAAGATGCCAAAAAGGTGATGATCTTAAGATAAAACAATATGTTAGATGTTCGCTCTTTGCCTGTTGGTAAGGCAAGGAGTGAACACAGTAGCAATGGTCTTGCGAAGAAAGTTGAAAGCATTGAGCTGAGCCCTATTATGTGTGGTGAGTCAGAAGAATTTAGCAACAGACAGAATGTGGCAATGCCTGACTTGATTACTGGCTTGAATAAACCTTGTACGTTTGCTGGGGATTGCAGGATTGCACCCATAATCACAGGTTTCACCATCAGGATTACAGTCTAGAAACTGTTTCTCCAAATTAGTCTTGCATTTATGTGGTCATGTTTGTTTTGGCACTGCAATATGCATACAGTGTACTACATATTGCCACCTTTAAGACTTTTTAACGAATACATTATTCGTGACTTTTTGGAAACATTATTCTAATTGAGCCCAGTTCTTTCTCAAACTGCACACTTCTTTATTATAAACATATCTAGCTCTGTGATTTATCCATGCTATAATTGTCTTGATGAAGAACAACTTCACTGTATGGCAAAGGACAATGAAAATTTCAAGTCAGTGATTTATGTCTTTTATTATTTTAAGCATTTCATTCAGCCATTATGATATTTGTTGTCTATTTTTGTAGCTCCTGCATTTCATATTGGTGCTGAGATACGTAAAATTGTTGCATATTAGAATTCTTACTGAATTAAATTGCATTTTTTCTTCTTTTTTTTTTTTTAATTGTAACTGGCAATAAGAATAATATTGCCCATTCTACTTATAGCTAATGATCAAAGAAGAAAATAAATTAAAACATGTATTTAGTACACAACTTGAGGTTTATCCGTGGTCTAAGTCTAATCCGTAGTTAATAACTGATAGTACAGATCAGAAAAGTAAAATATGCATTCAAAACCTGTTAGTATGTTCTTACTTTGTTCCCACGCCCACCCCACCCCCACAATTCTGTTATAAAACATGTTGTTATTGATATATATTGTTTTAATGGCTGAGGCACATATAGCAGCTCATTTCCAAGTACAGCAGTTCTCATTTCTTCTGTTTTGTCATGCTTTCACCTTTTTTCCTGCCTTCTCCTGAGCCCCTTTCTCATTCCCTGCTTTTGTTCACCTTCCTGGAATCATGTTCTGGTCCATATTACACCATTTCATTTAGCTGAATTGGCTCCCAGTGAATCCAAGTGAGAAGCAAAAATAGCCCATGGAAGCAGCAGAATAAATCCAGCAAGAAAGAGCACGAGGTGATAGCAACAAAAGCAGGACCTGCCATTTTAGTCAAGGTTTGGTCAATTTTACTCCACTTGTAGCATGAAACCATCTTCTTCTTCCTGGTGTCACAGAGTATATTGCTCAGGATCATCTGATCCAATAAATGATTGGAATATGGGGCAATAAATAATCAAATATTTAGAAAACTGGGATACATACTGCCAAGGCAATCATCTTGGCCAGGGGAGAACTGGGAAGAGGATGTCATGTTTAAGTTAATGTTAACTAATATATTCACAATTATTTATACAAGCTCTTACACTGGGAAACCCATAGAGAATATTAATCACATTGGAATCAGAAACTTAGGAGACTTAGTAAAAAGCTTCTTCTTTTGTACGATCCAAGGTAAGTGCCCTAACCACAGATATCTTCTTTTTTAAAGACATCAGAAGATGGCAGGTTTGTCCTGTTAAGGAAGGGGAATGGAGTACAAATATTGGAAATGTTTAGTGAAATTAAAAAAAAAAAAAAAAAACAACCCTTTTTTTCTTAATTATAACACCCTAAAAATNTTCTATTAATAACACCTACAAACTTGTCGTTTTTTGCCATCCCAGACATCCCAGATTTTGCAGGTAAAGTTTTCAAGAACATTCATACATCCATGAACTATGACTCAAGCACCACAAAAAAATAGAAATCCCACAAGCTGACTGAAAGGGTCTCTAATCTGTTACTGCTATTTTCAATAACTCTAGGAAGACTGGAATAATTCCAGAAACTGTAAGAAAATTAATGTTGCACCAATATTTAAAAGGGATAAACAAGCTGACCTACATAAACATATTGTCAGCTTGATCTTGACCCTAAACAAAGTAGTAGAACATGTTATGAAAGAATGCATTGATAAATAATAAAATATTATTAGTGCCACTCAAAATAGTCTTCACAAAAATAGATTCTGTCAAACTAGTGGGGTTTTTTGTTTGTTTGTTTGTTTGTTTTGTTTGTTTTTGTTTTCTGGAGGGATTGCAACTTAAGCTGACAAAGGTAGTAATATTAGTGTATATAACTAAACTTCAGTCAAATCTTTGACTTTGTATATCAGGACATTTTGATTAAGAGTGTGAAATGCTACAAAGTTAACACAATGAACAGTACATATATTATCCATTAACTAAGTGACAGATGTCAGGGAAATCATCATCAAGCAGGTGTGCTTTTAGTGTGATCCCATAGGTAATGCATTGGTAATATATTTTAATGAGTTTTTATCAATGACCTGGAAGATAACACAAAAACATCATTAACAAAGTTTGCAGATATCAGGAAGAGTTAGAGCTTGGCAAGTAATAAAGAATAAATGTTATTGATGAAGGGCAAAATTGATTGCTTAATAAGCTAGAAGCTTACAAACAGTATGTGTTTTGATATGAACAAGCCAAAAATTTGAGAGAGAGAGAGAGAGAGAGAGTAAGGAATAAAGGACATAAACCAAAGGAGAGGAGATGCTAACATGGGAAACAGTAATTCTGGAAAGATCTGGGGTCATGGTCCTGCTCTGAACTAATCTGAGCTTCTTGACAGATTCTGTTTGAAAGGGCTAAGAAGACTCTTGAATTTAGTAACAAGAGGATACTGAGAAAGTGTAAAGACTCAATATTACTTCTGTATTTGTCCCAAAGTAAACATTACTGGAATACTCAATCAAATTCCTATGCTTGCAGTTCAAGAAGGATTGATATTTGGAAAGAATTCAGAGAAAATTTGTAAGAATAATTAGATTACAAGAAAATTCAACTCAGGGAAAAAAAAAAAAATTCAGGCAGCCTAATCACTTTATCAAAGATAAAATGAGGGTATGAGCTGATTTTAGTCTACATATACTATGTGAGGAAAAAAATTAAAAAGGGTTATTCTAACAGTCATGGTCTAGCTTCAGTAAGGTCTAATTCAGGTTAGCCCTATGTCCTGTGTAACAGGTCAAGGTAGTTAGCCACTGTGGTCCTTTTGGAACATGTAATCATACACAACTGCTTAGTTTAAGCCAAGTTGAATTGCAAGTTGAATTTGAATAATTTGAAGTAAGGTTATATATAGTTATATTGCTGAGACAGACTTCTGTAAGAGATTGTATCTTGAACAACTTGTCTTGACTGAGATAGGACTTACGAAGAAGGAATGAAAACTGAAACATTTGTTAGATTATGGGAATAATTTGTCCTAGTTAAGGATGCCATACCTCAAATATATAGTGCAAATGATTAACCTTTCTTTTGGAAACAGAAAAATATCCAAGAAAGAGATACAGTGTTCTTTTCTGTTTTTAATCAAACTCACTTCTTTTTTTCTTTTTTTAAAGTTAATCCTTTAAGATAATTAGGGATGAGAAAAGCAGCTCAGTCAACATATGAAATGAACCACACTCTGTCCCAGATGCTAACCAAACATGAATGACCATGTGAAGAATGAGGTCAGGGCAAACATTCCCTTAGTCTAAAGAGAAGAAGTTATTCATACTCTTAATTCTGATATGAAAAAAAAAAAAATAAAACAAAATAAAGTAAAAATAACAGTCACAGCTGCTTCTTAAACTACAAGTACAGCTGCAAGCAGATATACAGGGGCAACTTCAGAGAGAAGAGAAATGCAACATCACTTCTGCCACGACAGAAAATTGACTAGTTATATTACTCAAAAAGCTGTGATCCCCTTGTCAAAAAGGGTACATACTGATGTTAAAAATGCTGCAGTGCACAAAAGAGATCAAGAGGAGGAAGTAAAATGTCACTGTCATCAGCTTTTGCTCAGTTATAGAGCATTGCTTAACATATTGTCTTAACATGCTTTGCTTTATAGCTAAAAAAGCTAAAACATGGTTGACTAAACTCATTTCTTTCAGCTGTCTGACCTATAAGAGCAGAGAACCAGTCAGAGATGCCTGCAGAAGGAAGTGCCATATCCACAGAGAGATGATGATGAGGCTCTCACAGAGGTGAGGAGAGACCAAAGCAAGAAGCAGCTGATAAGTGTTCAAACTTTTGAATGCCTTATCCAAACCTCTCTGGTCTGGAAGCACGACTGGAAATAACTCAAACAGAATTTCTTGAAAGATTTCCAGAAGTACTTGGTTTTGGCTGGGTCAGTAGTACAGCAAGAATAGCCTTTCTGGGATATTTTGGTATTGCTGTTTCCTGTCTCAGACACAAACAGAACATTTGGTCTTTTTATTCCTCTCTTCTCTTCCTGCTTTCCTGCCTTCCTCTCTGCCTCTTTTTTTTTTTCACAAACTACTTTCAGCATTTCCACACAGTTCAGGCTGCGGTTCAGTTAGAGGTTAGGACAAAAGCTGGGAACAATCCCACTGCTTCAGCCAGAACAGTCACCAAGTGCCCTACATGCTTCCTGAAGAAGACTGCTACACACCAAAACCCAACACTCTACAGAGAAACAAAGAAATAAGAACATTTTGTACAGAATGGAAATGGAAAGCTTATGAATATTATCTTTTGGGAAAAATATTTTTCTTTCTCCTTATTACCACTGTATATGCAGAGAGGCATACATACGCACATGTGTACACACATGCAGCCAGATTCTCTCCCCAGCTATGCCTGCACTGTTCCCATTGAAGCACGGAAGCCACACACACGCATCTGAGGGCAAAATGTGGACCCAACAGCTGTTTTTTTTTAATGTAGCCACATTAATTACAGAGCTCATTGACCACTGCATACAACTGAAACTCTGACCGTACTGAACAGATCAGCCTAGTGGCCCCACTTCTAAAAAACAGACAGCATTATCTAAGAGAAACACCCCAGTTTTGAAGATTCTCATCTGTCTGTTCTTTCATTGAGTGGTAGCATCAGTACCGCTCCCTCCTTCACCAAGGACTCCTTGTTAGATACGTGGCCACACACAAAGCCTGCCTGGCAGCCGAAGAGCTCATAAACCAAGCATCATAATCTACTCTGCTGGTGGTACGTAGAGCTATGGTTGCAACTGGGATAGTGGTGTTGCCGACTTGGCCAGACTTTCTTTAGCTGCTTCTGTTAACGCTTCCAGGTTTGGCTGCCACAAGTCCTTCCCAGCTGTCTTCTTTCACCAGCTTGATTCAAAAGCCCGAGTGACTTGCATACATAGAGAGTGGTTTTACTTTGTTCTGGTATATACATGCACACACGCAGCTGGGTTTATTGAGCTGGAAGTGGTCTCTCCATGCATATACTCACTGACAGTTAAGCAAATGAAAATCAGTTTCCAACACTTGATAATAAAAAATAAAATATTTTAAAATGATAAAAATTATGTGCTGTGTGATACTACTAAGGACAGGCCAATGGGCAGAAAGGCTATAATGAAAAACTGTGACATATAATGACTGTAATAAGTGTTCAGTATTTCTGGGTGTTATATGAGGCCTTAGGAAATGGTCACCTGA
>VXAL01013253.1:188972-220895 GCA_013399475.1 Chauna torquata | reverse complement strand
ATTATGTTAAAATATGTTCTATTCCAAATAAAATTTTAAAGGAAAAATATCCACCAGTTTTAACCTATTGTTTCAGTGATGATTTTATACTTCTCTTTTTAAGAATGTTTTGCTCTCCGTATATTCACCCAACCTTTTCTATGGGCTGTGCAGGAGGATTTTATATGTACAAGAGCCTCCTACAGAACTGTTCATGTCAGTAAGCTTTTGTGTCTTGATTCCAAGGAGATACCTTGGTAGCCATGCTTGTGATAAAGACCTGAAGACAGCACAAATGAATTGATAAAAAGCCAAAAACAGGCAGTGCTTTGCCTTGTTCTAGTGAGCCCCTGCAAAATAACAGCCTCAAGAGCTATCATTCAGATGAGCCTGGGAAATACACAGCAGGGTAAGCACTTCAAGTACTTTTCATTATCTACTCTTCTACTTTGTCTTCTGAGTTTCTCTCCCTATTTCAAAGCTTCCCTGTCAGTGCGATATGGCAGATTAAATAAGGAGTGAAAATAATGCAGTCATGCTGCTTTTAATGTCTTTTGCATTTTAAAGGGTTAATTTTTATCTATCTTTGTCTTATTCGTTCCCCTCAGCTGTATTAAATTACTCTGAAATTGTGTGTGCTCCCCTCTGGATTCAAATCCAGACAGTCCCGATGCAAAGAAAGAAATAAGAGATTTGGGGTTTGGGGCTTTGGCTCTACATGACCTTGGGCAAGCCAGCACAGAGTCGTCTGATTTAGTTTTCCCACCATCACAATTTTTAAAGACTATTTTCCTTTATCTGATGCGTTGATATCATGAACTGAAGCTACATTATTGCCAGAAAGCCTGTCACAGGAGTTTGGCAAAGCAACAGAAATGCATGAGTCTGAATTGCTATGAAAATCCCTTAAAACAGCACTGGGAGCTATTCCAGTTTAGGGAACATCGCTCTACCAGTGCTCATCACATACCTACTATGCATGTAAGGAAGCAATGTTGTTCTCTAGAACTGACAAAGTCACAAGTCATAAATTCACTAACATAAACAGATAAAATGTTAAAGCTTTTCTTAACTCCTTTCTCAATATAGATTGCACTTGCGGCTTTCTTTTATCAGCTCAGCACTTTCCACCACACACACAAAATTAAGGTGATTGTTAAAGACTTATAGGTTAAAATCATAAATAAAAAAAAAAAATCAATCAATAACAGTAATGTATCCCATCTTTTTCTTTTATCAGCCAAATGTGAAACACTGGAACAGCCATTGAACATGAGTTTAATTGAATCACAGTTGCTTAAGCAGGCTCAAGAGGTGATAAGCAGAAAAGTGTTATATATGAAAGAAATAGGTTTCTGCAAGCTGGAAAAGCAATATGGCATGAACCTAGTAATAAATTTTTGATTATCTACTAACACCAAATTGCTACCAATGAAAATTATCTGTGAGCATTTTAACAAGGAAGGAAGAGTAAACAGAAGATTTTACACCAGGCACGATTTAGTTTTGTTTATTTTTTGTCAAATTAACTGGCGATTTGGTCATATAATTTATTGAGGACAATTAATTCAATGAATCCAATTTATTTTATCTTGAATAAATGTTGCCTGTCAGATTGCTGGTTAGATGATTTTATGACTGCTTTCCAAATTTTCAGGTGATCTTTTCTTTTCAGCAAATTTATTTTTCTTCTGCAAATATTTTTGTTAATTTTTAAAAGTACTGAAATTCAAAATTCAAGCTAGTACATATGCTTTCCTAAATCATATGATTCTTGTTATGTAAAGTCACTGAATATGATTAAAGGTTTACAGATTTACCTGCAAAAATCTTTTCTATATTTTAAGGCATTTTATCCTTTCTCTTAGTTTCTGGGTTAAATCCTGATGTCTCTAAAGCTAGCTGATTTCAGCAAGAGCAAGGTATTATATTACATGTGTTACAAACAATTTAGAAATGCAATGGAATAGAACAGGAAAGACACTTAGAAAAATAACCAGGAAAGGATGGTATCAGATAAATTTGGCAATATTCCCCAACTGTGATCTCATACTGTCATTTATCACCTAAAATATGAAGCATTAAGGTTCCAGCATATTTGGCCAAGTGTCAGAGCAAAATATCAGAAGAAAGTCAGTGCTGATGGAATTGAATGGGAAACCATCCCAAAAACATCTCTGTGCCATCCTAGGATGCTGGAGAAATACTATGCAGGGTAGAACAGGACTCAGTGGAAATGCTCCATCCTGTGAGTTGGAGATTGATTAATTCCTCCAATTCCAGCTCAAACTAGCTCAGAGTATTTCAGCAGCAATCTTATCTGGACTCATCTTTAGCAATCCTTTTAATTAGACAAACAAACAAACAGACAAACAAACCTCTTTCTGTCTTTGCCAATGTTGTTTTCTGGAGATGTATTTTCCCTCTACTTCTTTTTCAAAAGATTTTCCACAATTGCCTCCCTATCCCCCCCTTTTAGTTTTAATTTCACTTGTGAATATAAAGCTATGGAAGCAAAGATCATAGCCACACCTTTATTAAAAATGACGTGTAATAATATAAGTTCCTCAAAGAACCATTGAATAAACGGATACAAGCGTAACTAAAAATGAATAATCCAAAACTGTGGGATTTACTGTTGCACCTCTGTGAATTTAAGATATCACTATTTCTGGGCTCCTTCCTTCCTTCCTTCCTTCCTTCCTTCCTTTCTTCCTTCCCTTAATCCCGGAAGGAACTGGTTGATTGACTCCAACAAAAAGAGATCAGGCCTGAATGGGGAAAGTGGGATGTTAGAAAGAAGATATACTCATACCTCTCTACAGGCTCCCAAACTAGAAATGTCATTTTGCTGTGTAAATTTACTAATGCTAGGATTAAATCTTTCCAATATATGAAAGATGGATTTTAATGTATTGGAACATCAGATATTTCTGTTTCATCAGATAAACTGATAATGATGTTTGAACATTTCTGAAAACTTGAAGACACAGGTTGGGAAGCACCTTAAAATTTCCCTAAGGGAAACTAAAATTGAAAGATTCAAACTTAAGAATAAAGCAAAGAAAGTAAAATAAAATTATTTTTATTTCAGTCTGCAGTTATTTCAGAAGGTCAAAAATTCTTTCAGGATTTTATTGATAGGAAGCAGTATTTTCTGTGGAAAAAAAAATATTTGTTAACCTCTCTTTTCATACAGTATCTTGAGAAACACCTTGTCTTTTATTTATTTATATGGGTGGTAGTACAAAGGTATAAGTTTCTAGCAGCAGAACATATTCTTCCCATTCAAACTTACAAAATAAATACTTACACAATGGAACATTTTATAACAAAACAGTAAATTAAATATAGTACTGTTCCACGTTCCTTGGGCCCATCTCTCAGGATTCATAATCAGAGTGAATATATTAGGTCTTTGGGGAGCATGAGATAAAAACTATGCCTGTTTTCACATTTATGTGTTTAAACAAAGAGTTTGTAGTTCCATTCAGTTCAATGATGAAATCCTAGCTGTTAGAACCTCATGCACAAATATAACATTTCTGAATGTATATAACAATTTCTGTATGTTAGTGCTAAAGAAGACTCTCCATCATATGTGGAACAAACAAGGCAAAGAAAAAGCACAGGTGTGATTCTTGCTAACCCAGGATGTTTCCCTCAGTACCACCTCTCTGCCCCAAGCATACTTCATTTTGTTTAAAGAAACACAGGCACTTCCAAAGGGTCACCTGGTTCTGATGAGATCAGCCAGCCTCTGCAAGGCAAGGATGGCAATGCTTCCCTTAAAGCACTCTGGTTACTTGTTTCAGGAGTGATAGGATGAGTTTCAAAAAAAAAAAAAAAAAAAATTTTCATTCTAAATCTGTAAAATTTTTCCCTAGGTAGTTCTGTGCTCAGCTGACAAGGGACTTGAATGATCTTTTCAGTTTTGAAAGTATTAACAGGAGATACAAAGCATTCTGTTGTGAGAAAACTGATTACCTTTAAACAATGCTGGCCGCACAACATGCAAGGACAATACCCTTCACCAAATACACAAAACTAAACAGCAAGCCAAACCCAAAAGCTGAAAGTAAACACCTATTAAGTGCTAATTAGATTATTAATTAAGACTAATGTGCCAGCTGCAGAACAAAGCCAACTACCCTGTGCATGAAATTATGATGAGTGTGAGGAAAGCAGAAATAAGAGTCATCTAGCACACTAAGGTGGACCTCTTTTTTGAAATAACCTGGAGCTGGGGAATGCTCTACAGGCAGATGTGGAGCTGCCTCTGCTTTCCAAAAGAATGACTCTGTCAAAGAATGACCTGCTTTTGCCTGCTTATATTAGAATATAAATATCTGACCATGGCAAAGCGATAACAATTTCCACTTGAATTTTATAATCCAGATTATTATAATCTAGGAGAAAAAAATCATGCTTATCTCATATGAAACTCAGCTGAAAGTAAAAAGGAGATAAATATGAAAAACAAGGCCGCTAGCTTTTGAAGGGATTTTAACTTTGTGAATATACATTGAAAAAAAAAAAAAACTTTTCCGCCAAACACAACTAGGACTCAAACTAATGCATCTCTCAGGACATAAGCAACCATCTACCACCTGTTTTGGAATTCATTTCACCCAGCTTTACTGTCTAACAGTTAAACACCTACTCTCTGTGGCCATGGAGGTTCCCTACGAAGGGAGAGACTGATCTCCTCCTGGAAATGTGGCTTCTAGGAATTGTCCAGGGGCATACCAGTGATTCCCTACCATAATCACTAAGGAAAGGCTGGATGGTTACACAGGTGCCTTACTTTTAGGTAACTGAAGCACCATGAGGTAACTTCCAACAATATGCTAGTTTAGGGTAAAAAATGTCATCCAGCCATATACTGCCTGTATGGAGAGAAAGGTTTCTGCACCTCTGGATAGTCTGCAGCTCAAAGGGTTCATTACATTCCTGAACTGAGATGAAGGAGTTATTGCAACAGCAATATTGGACATGTAGATGGTCTGAATATGAATTTATTTGCTTAGTTAGTTATCTTCTGGGGAACGTTAAGGCTTTTTTTTTTTTTTTTTCCTTTTCATTGCCTTCTGCTACATACGCTGCTTCAAGTTTAAGACTAGAATATTAAAATGGTACAATGTAATTAAAATTTTTCACTTGCTTTAAACAACTAACATATTCAGTGTGAACAGAATGGAGATCAAACAAGCTAAAGTGTCAGAGTACGTTATTGCTTTTCATTAAAATTCAGGTTTCTCAGGAATGACACATTTTGAACATTGATTCAATGGATTTATTTCCACTAGTTGTTGGTGCCAATTAATTGCTGGCTATGTTAATGAGAAATTAGATCATTTTAATAGGAAGATCTAAATCCAGTGTTCCATGGCACTGTTACAAGCCCTTCCAGTAGTCCTGTACTTAACTGCTAGAACACTAAAAAAATCCTAATGGGAATATTATCACTGACTTCGAACAAGGCCAGTTGGTACCCAGTTGTAACCCAACTGGTCTCAGAACAAGCCAGTATCTTTTCATGATTCTTCTCAACATAAGTTAGTTTCTCCTCTGACTACCTCAGTTCTTGAAGGTCTGCAGAATTTGTTAGGGTTGTACTATAAGTTTTGTGGACCCCACAAGGGTAGTTTAATCAAACATAAAGGATACACCTAAAGATTAACTTTTTTTTTGTTTTTCTACTAAAGGGGTTTCAATATTTAACTCAATTAAAAAAAAAAAAAAAGAAAGGGTAATGGTTCATGATTGCCATTGTTGATTTATAGTGATCCTTGGTTGGATGGGTAAATTTAGAAGAAGGAGATGCCAGAAATGGGTACTAAATTGATTAAGTAAAAGGCAGTCATATTCAAAGGTAAATACAGAAGTTTGCCTTCTTTAGGCCTTTTATTCCTTTATAGAAGGAATATGCTTGCTCTTTATTGGAGATTAAATATTGAATATGATTCCACCTACTTCCGGCTACTGAAAAATGTTATTCCAAAGAGGAAATGTCCGTTCTGAGTAAACCAAGGCTGAAAAATCAGAAAGGGGTACCTACCTTTGCGAGCACACAGGTTTCAGGATATCTTTTTAAACAGACTGGGGGAGGAAAACCCAGATGGATTCTATAAAGGAAATTTTTTTGCAATAATTTATTTGTCACAATATTGGCAAAATGGACGGAGCTCTGTGACTGTTTCTAGTCCTACTGTCCTCCATTCCTATTATGAACATTTACTAACAGCAGAAAACGGTACCATGTCAATGCCCTTGGCTTCAGCATCAGATACATCACAGCTTATAATCAAAAATCTGCTTCCTTGTTTGCAGCTTTTACTAACTTGTTCAGGGCTTTCTGAAGCCAGCTGAACCGTGCTCTTTCTACTCATTCCCAGTGAGGCACAGATACTGCTGCAGCACAGGATTCACCCACCTACCGCTACACAACCAACAGTTAGGCTTTTGATTTAATGCAGTTGCCTAAGGCCACTGTCAGCAGAGGTGCAGTCAGCCCTGGACAGCAGTGCAGCTCCTCCTCAGATGGGTGTCCAAGACTTGCAGACTCCTGAGATGCCCATCACTTACCTGCTGTTTCCAGAGGTTACCAGAGGCTGGAGGTCTATCTTTTAGTCATCTAAAATGAAGCAGGTAGAACCCCAGACCTAACTACTATGCCCATGAGTTAAAACCTCCACCAAAGCCATCAGGCTGCACAGCAAGGATTCTTCATTGCACGCGTGAGGAAATATGTCTCAGGGCTGGGTGGTGAAGACGCCCAACATACAATGCTGTCATACAAGACAGTCAGAGTACTGTCCATAATGATCTATGGCAGAACAGTCTGATTTCATTTTATTCAACAGAGCTCAAAATGTGTGGAGTAGACCCTCCTCTTTGTGACAGTAGGACAAATGTCCAAACTTCCAGTCTCCTTCCCACCGCTCCAACCTCCAGCCTAAAGGGACAGCTGCAGGAAGGAGCCGGCCAGATTCCTTCTGCTGTTTTTTTGGACTTTCTTGGGATTTTTTGGTAGCTGATCATCCCTGTTCTTCCCAGCCCGTGCGCATTTATACTGCCCAGTTCTTGTATTCCTCCCCCACATACTCCTCCCTGGACATTTTCTTTCTCTTTTCATATATTTGCTCCTCTCCACATATATTAAGTCTCTCCACCCTAACTGTCTGACAAAACCAAGCCGTCACACAAGACCACTCCCATTTTAGCCCTTGCCATCTTTGTGCAAGCTGGAGGTCTGCTCAGGCAGGAGCCTTGCCAAGTGGGAGCTAGCCTGGGGTGGCTCCTTGGCACTGACCAGGAACAGCAGCAATAACAAGGAGCTACTGCTTAAGGGAAATTGCACTCTTTTGCATCATCTTTTGGACCAGTTATTTTTCAGTTATGCGGGACATACATTTAAGTATACCATTTTGCAACATGCAGGGAAGTTATGATTTTTAAATGTAGGCTGATTTTGAAGCATGCTGAGAATAAAATTATGAATGTTCCCTTAAATCAAGTACTTCGCTGGCTGAGAAGACCTTGATTTAAGCATGCTCTGTTTGGGAAATACTGGTATAAGTACTGATAACTGTAAAAGAATAGATAGCAGAAAAAATAGAAAACTTACTATTCAGTCTTCCAACTAAGTTAGCTGATTTATTCTGAAAATTTTAAAGTCTAATAATTTTTGTCAGTTAGCAATCCTGTTACATATTAGTAAGTACATTGTATCTGAAATAAATTTAAGCAGTGAAAATACAATAATCATACATCACCATATCTAAGAAATTGCTTGTTTCTGGGCAGCTAAAGACAGAAAGTACATGAAGATATTGAAAATGTTAAATACGTATGTTTAACTTTAGTAATATCTGGTTTAAAGCCTTCATCTGTGAAAATAAACATTCTTTTAACACCAGTTTTATGTGCAGCTCTATGTTAGTCACCATATCTGTGGACTGTAGATATTATTGTGTACCATAACTTAGTGTTTTGTTCTCAGTTGTGTTTCTCTAGTGAAGATTGAAATAATAGCTAAGAAAGAGGTGCTTAGGCTGAGCTTATTATTTGGTTGGTAAGCAATAATAATTTCTAGCAGTGATTGTAAGAGAGGTGATATTCATAAAATCACTGTTCCTAGAGCCCAGCAGAACCAGCTCATCAAATTCTAAGATATTTCCAAATGTTTCACCTTCAGCTATTGTGTAACTACTACAGTAGTAGTACTACAGTAGTAGTCCTACACTTATAAATTCAACAGGAAAGAGAGCCAGAAACTACTTATTTTTGGGGGGAAGGATGGTCTGACTCCTCGACAGGCTCAGCATGTGTTCAGGTGAAAGCCAGCTCCTGCAAGGAAGGCAAAAGGATAGGCATGGTCAGGGAGCCTGGACAGGGACACCTCCTCTGCACAGACCACTCAAATAGATAAGCCGTATTCCTAAATATGACCATATGTTCAAGTAGCCTAAAAAGATGTGGGATTAGAAGCTGATAAACTTGGACAAAAAGGAAATAACCAAACGTCTTGCTTCTTGGACTTGATCCCACAAGGAAACAGGAAAGCCGAAGATGTTTGGATAAAGCATATCCCAAACCTTGTGGGGCACTGTAGACCATCGGGTTAGAGCTCCAGCTCACGGCTAGTTGCTCTTGAAGATAATCAGGGGTGGCTCAGTTCAGCCCTCGGAGAAGCAGCTGCTCACAGTGGGTAAGTGGAAAAGCTCTTTTGTCGCTACTTGAATCACTGCCATGAAGCCTGGCATGGCTCACCAGGGCTGGCTCCTACCATGGCTGCAGAAGCCTGCTTGTTTCAATTTGCACTTAATTCTCACTGAAACTTATTTAGCAAGATTATTTTGATTTTAATGAGGGGATATCTTTTCTAATTTGGTTCACGTAGCTGAATTAAATCACAGATGAGGTGAACCACCTAGGGAACTCTTTAGGAAGAGTGAGTACATGAGAACCTCCTCTGCCCACCCTCCCCACACACACACACATGCACACACACAAATACACATGCTTTATTTATGACTTTGCTTCCACCTGCGCTGACATGGCTGGGAATTTACAATGGCATTGAAAATGTTACAAGCAGTAACCTCATGAATTCCACATATTACTGAGCTGCATTATTATGGAACATCTGTCACACAGCCAAATGCTATGTCAGCCCCATAACTGATTTACAGCAATATCTGTAAGAACATCTGAGGAAGAGGAGGCAACCAATGTGCACACTTGAATTCAGTCTTTCAAAGAAACTAATGGTGGTAGGAGATTCACACACAGAAAACACTACAAATAAACAACATATTTAAAAATGTATATGCTAAATGTTACAAAAAGTAAAAAAATAAAAAGTACATTACTTTTCAGACAGAATAACCACAGCCTTTCCAGGCATGTTTTAACTTAGCTATATAAAACACCTGGCCCTAAAAAAGCAGACTTCTTTTTTTTTTCCTTGAGGAAAATATGAAGCTTAAACAGGAAGCCCACATAGGTTCAAAACTCCTTTGTGAAAGACCTCATTAAAAAGAAAAAAAAAAGAAAAAGAAAGAAAAAGTCTACCAAATTTATACAATAGTTACTTTGTAATTGCTGCAAACTATATGAAAAAATCCCTGCTTTTCCATTTAAGAATGTTTTGTGAGGAGGAAAGAGGTCCAACAGTACTGAAGAGATGGAAAGGTTTGGGTGGAGAGAGGAGTGCCTTTCCCAGATCACTCTCCAGCCTCTTCGCCTACAATAGCTTGCTTTTCTGTTTGCTTATCAAACATTTTCTCTGCAAGACAGTAAGATGTTGAAGAAAACAGGGAAGGCAGCTGATGATATTTAGGAATGCTGGATGTGATTTGCAGTAAAGTGACTTTTAAGTTAAAAAAAAAAAAAAAAAGAGGTTTATCAGATGTCATAGACTTTAGAAAGTTCCCTCAGCATCCTTGTTTGAGAGAGGTCTGTGTGATGCAGCTTTCTGTTTGCACTTCACTTTAATGGGAGTGCTGATGTGGGCAGTGCTCACGCAGCTCCTGAATCCTGGGTGCTGCTGGAGGTTTGCTGCTGCAAGGCATGCTTGGGGCAGGGGCAGCAACCCTCAGAAAGAGAGTGCAATGATGCCTCCAGAGAAGCCACTTGGTGCTCCTTCAGAAGCAAAACCACACGGAGTTATGAAGAGAGTGCAGGAACTAGCTTTCTGCAATTCTCCAGATGTATGGAGACTGAAAAATTTCTAATCACACAGAAAAATATTAAGCTTGACTTTTTACAGCTATAGAAACTTGTTGAGTCAGAACGGCTAGTAAGAAATAAGGACAAGACACATGCTCTGGCAGCAAAGAGGATCAATCTGCTGGGACCTGCTGAAGTTAAATTGAATGGATTTGGAAAGAGGGATGTGTGGTGGGGGGACAACAAGCAACAACTCTGCCCACCCGAGCACTGCGCCTGCGCTGTGCTGTCTTGATAATCTGCAGGGCTCTGGATTCTGTATTCCAGTTCTGCATGGAAAAGTGAGAGCTTCTTAGGAATTTAAAAATAAAAATGAAAATAATTTTGCAACAGCAAGTAATTTCAAAGCAAAAAGTCAAAGCATTTCCATTTTTCAGAACTTTTTTCATGCTCTGATTTAAGCAATTTAGCAAAAAGAGTTCAGTGGCTAAGCATCACAGAGCTTCTCTTTTCAATTTTATTCTTTTTTTAAAAAGAAATACTTTTTGAGTGAAAACGCTATTTCAGATGAAACTGCTAGAATGCACTGGGAGCTGAAAGAAGCAGAGCTGTTACAAGCTACAGAGCAATAAACAAACATTTTTTAAATGAGACACTTCAGAATCTTAGTTCACATTAAAGCATAATTTTATTCTTTAAGTTAATACAGTTTTCTGGTTAGTCATATCTTCCATCATTGCCATCATTTTACTACTCTACCTACTGTGTGGTCACAGTTACATGAAATTTAATTCATCCTAAGTACTATTTTACACACAGGTTTTGTCCTCGTGCCAAAATCCACGAGCGGATTAACTTTTCCCTGCTTAGAGCAAATACCTGCGAAGCCGCTGCAAGTGCCCCTGACACTTTCCATTCTTCAGCTTACACAGAGGGCTGTGTGAGCTAATTACGATGAGGGCCATGTTTCCCCTTTCCTGAGGGAAGGTTAATAGCAGAAAGAAGTTTACGCTAATAAAGAATACGATCAGTGCGTGGCAGAAGCCAGGCTCTGGGCAGTTGGCTGCTGTAGCGCTGATGCTTTCTTAATGCTCCTGGCATACAAACCCACAGCAGGTAGCAGTACAAGTACAGTTTGTTTAAAGCCAGCAGCGCAACTAGTTTCAGTCATAAGAGCTGGCTCGTTTATGTCTTCTACCACTTACTCAAGCAGTAGCTTCTTCATAGCTGCACCAGTGAACCTATAGTAAAAAACTATATTGAACAAAAGCCTCATTTGGAGACCCGTTGCAATTATTATGTAGTACCAGTGGATTAAATTCTTTTTCTTTTTCTTTTTCTTTCTTTTTTTTTTTTTATGCTAGCTCTCTGGTTTTCAGATATGTCTGTCAACAGTCCACAATATCTTTCCGCTTGTGCTGAGGTAGGCCATGAGCAGAGTGAGGGAACTCCTGATGCCAAATGAAGAAACAAATCATTCTGGTTATTTCTAAGAGTATAAAATCAAACTGAGATTGAAACGTAGTTTCAAAAACTCCTAACCTGTTTGCGAAAAGTGTGCATGTCTCTTCAGATACCATCTGGAGGTCTCTTTGTCAGCAACAATTCTGCCATATGTGGACTCATATCATATCATATCATATCAGAAAAGTTTCTCACCAAGTATCTCCAGCTCAAACATATTCCAACTCCTGCAGAAAACAATATAGTTGCCCTGTTCAACAGCTGACAAAGTGGCAGCTCTAACTTCTTGATAGACTTATTTAACTTTGTTACAAGGGAGTAAATTGTAAAACCTGCATTAATTATTCCCTTGGAACAAATTATTCAAAACCACTTTATGATATGCCAGGAACTTCAGCCTTCCTCCCTTACATTCACTTTACAGTATCTCTGTAGATCTGACTTACAGCAGCAGTGTGGCATGCCAACACGCTGGCAGCAGGACAGAATTATACTACTGTCACGTGTGAGCACTTCTAAGAACATCAGCATGAAACTCCATCGTTGTTGATTGGTTGAATGGAGGATGGAACCCCGAATTCTCCATGTTATAGCAACACTGAACGGAAGACAGAGGCATAAACAGAACTTGAACATCAATTTCCCTTCCTCCATTACAGTCTTTTTCAGTAGATTTTACATAAGTAGACTGGACACCAGGATTAGTGCCAAAGGTATTTTCTTTAACTAGATAGAAACTTGCGTTTTTGCACCATAACTAGATAGGAACTTACGTTTTTGCATCATTTTGCCTCAAGCGAAGCTGAAGCCTCACTGTTGAAGATGATGCTCAGTTGGACTCAATGATCTTTCTTGGTCCCTTCCAACTGAGACTATTCTTTTCTATTCTGTATTATTTCAAATAGCTGTATAAGCAACACCTGAATTTTAATTATCCAGCAGCGGACCCAGATCATAAATCACAGCTTCTCCATGCACATCTACAAAGGAAGTGCTGACAATAATTAAGATAGATTACACATTGCTATGACAAATGAGGGGCTCTTTAGACCATGCTGCATACAAGTCTGTCAAAGTAAAGGCATCGCAGCCTACATAACCTCAAAGCCTGTCTTATATTCAGGTGATCTTATTACCTTGGTCAAGCAAGTAAAATCCTAATTTCCAGTGTGATCACATTTGAAATTTGCAGGACTTAAAGTAATTCACCATCCATTTCAGAACATAGTTTATACAGTTGTTCAGATTGCAAACTCCCGCATTGCATTTGTTGGTGAATAGCCCACAGTCAAGCTGAGTGGATATAACAAGAAAGAGCTTTGAAGCGACTGTATTGATGTCTGAGGAAAACTGCTGAAGTACTATCAGTGGTCCATAGCCTAGAATAATTTATGGTTCTGTTCTCTGTTGTGTGGGAAATAAAATCCTGGACTCAAGTCACAAAGCCTAAATTTGTTTTACAAGCAGTGAACTTAAATTACTACCAACTTTACTTTCAGGTCCCGTTGTCCCATGACTTTCTTTAGTCACACTGATCATTAGTCAGTGGACCATATAGACCACATGACTCTGGGAAACTATGCATTGCACCAGCAGTATCTACTCTTGAACACACCCACACCCCCCCACACCCACACACCCCCCCACACACACCCTTGTTTCCTGTTGACCAGAAAAGGAGATTTTAGATGATGCAGTAAGACATAACTCTCCAGATGACATGCTGTTTGGTACATAGCTGCTTTTGGCATTTTAGAGCACAGAGAATGAGTGGAACTAAATACACAGAAAGTATTGCAAAAAGTAAGGAAATGCATGCATTATATTATAAATATTTTATATTCTGTATCCTCAATTATGCATTTACTGCATATTCAGACAAAAAGCTTCCTAAAGCTTTTTTTTTTTCCATGCTTCCCCTCCTCTCCCCAGCATCCAGCCACTGCTGACTTCTTGCCTCCGAGTACGCTGCACTCTGCAAACTGAATACACTTGTCCTAACTTGTACAAGATGAGAAAATGGAAACATAGTTATTGTGGGTTACCAAAGAAGGTCCCTAAATGACACGGGAGTGGTATTGAAGTGGGAAATGGGAGAGGCCTCCTGTGTCTTTCAATAAGATAGGATATGGCCATATTTTGCTTCAGTGAAACAATCCTAATCCTTAGGCACAACAACCGTGATAAGCACTTTTTGTTACACATAAGTGAGCAAATACACGATAGCTTTTATTCCCAGAAGTAACACTTCCCCAAAATATAATAAAGAAAGGTAGCCGGTCAACTCTTCATCTGAGTAAGACCATATGTACAAAAAATTCACCTTGTAATAATATGTTGATTTTTCTCCCTTCACTAAAGAGACTGAGACTCTACCTCCCACTTCTTTAATAAAGAAATGTATTACAGCTGCTAAACATAAGCATCAAGCTAGTCAGACACATTCTGTATGATAAAGCAATACACAAAGTTGGAGCAAAAGGGAGACTTTCTCTGAAGATTGAAGCAAAATAATTTTCTGTGACATGTCACGTCCATAATGAGAAGACTTGCAAGACACAAGTAAGATTTCTGCTTATATTTATTCTTGAAAAGAAGAACAATTATGGTCCCATCTTTCAAGTTTGGCAGAACACAAATGTTTACAGTATAAATCTTCACAAATGTTTAATGGATTTTGAATCTTAAGAATCAAAGTCTTAAGCTTCTTTGAAGGAGTTAAAGGAATAAGACCTAAGTATTCAAGAAAACCCAGAGACTGAAATAAGAAATGTTTGGTGACACTAGTGAGTCGTCAGTTCTCAGTTAGAAAAGCAGCCACATTGTTCAGATCAAAGTTTGGGCCTAATTGTCATTGTAGCACTGTCAGGATCCATTCAGAGTTAAGTGCAGAAAAAAATTCTCATTTAAAGCATTGAGTCTTGAAATACTGTGGAGTTCCTTACAGTTTTACATGTTCAAAACTGTAACATGCACCCTTCAGTTCAGATGTTATGCAGGCATCCCCCCCAGTGGCGCCTCAGACACACCCTTCAGCTTATTCAGATAGGAAACGCTTGCTCCAGAGAGATTCTGGTGGACAGATCATTCCACTTATCTGTTTAAAATGATTATTTGGTGCTTGCAGAAATCTATACCTTGTCAATTCTTTGTACAAATTTATTGGGTAGAACATTTTGTTGTGTAAGGCATTGAAAGTATATTGCCTCTAAAGAACATTTTACAAGCATTATGCCAGCCCATGACAAAATTCCAGTTGCTAGTCATAAAACTGCAAAATGTCTGTTCTGTCATTCAACAACACTTGCTTCTCATTCTAGGACTCTTCTGAGGTTCAGTGCAAGCTTTATTCAGTGTTGGCTGCAATTTATTTTCCCATCACATCAACTTACAATTTAGCTTTCAGTTGTGTAAATATCAAACTACTAGCTCCCTAACCTCTGCATCTTCAGAGGAAGGCAAATGAAGGTAACACTTTCAAGTCTTTAAAAAAGATGTTTGGTTACATCAACAGTTTTTAAAAGAACTATTAAGACATCACAAGTACATTGCAGTTTACAATTGCCACTGTATTCAAGCACAATAAACTTCCTAAGCATGAAAACCCAAACTAGCAAAAGGAGAACTTAAGAGTATTCATTTCCATTTCTGCTTATTTAAGGCATCAAATCAAATTGCAGTCATATGTATTTTTAGGCTGTTAAAAGAAACTTATTGGGAAGGGTCTAAAATTCAGGCATTGACCCTGAACCTTTATTTGGATACAGGGATCCATGCCCTTGGAAAATTAGGATCTTTATACTCTCCAACAGTAAGCCCAAAAAGAAAGTATTTACGGGGGAAGATGAAAGAGGGATAAGTAAGTGACCGTCTCCATTCCCAACCTTACCCCAGTTACAGAAAACAAACTTAAAGCTTGTTTTTCATGACAGACCTTTAACATGGAGTCATAAGCATAAACATTAATTCTGAAATGAAAAAGAATGAAANAAGATTTGTCAAAAAGCAATCTCACTCTCCTCCAGCTCTACTTAAAAAAAAAAAAGCACTGGGGCTCACTGGTGGGAAGAAAAAAGAGATAAATGATCTTGCGTTATTGACTGAATCAAATTTAAGATTTCTTGCCTTATTGACTTATAGCTTTGTGCTTAACTCGGGAAAAATTAATCTCTTTCAAAATGCTCTTCATTATAATCAAATACCCATATCAACATCTGTCACCACATCAGCACATCTGGCAGCAATGAGGACAAATTAACAGTAAGAGTCAGAAAATCTGGCAATATGATAAACTAAAGCACGTAAAATCCATTCTCTACACTTAGACCACCAGTGACTAAGGATGGATTAACTTCCTGTCGCTAATACTGGCACCTAAATTAAAGGAAAATTGCATCGCAATCTGGATAGCAGGTTTCTGGCTGCAAACAACAAAAAGCCCTTAGCTCAGCTACGCAGCAAAACCTTTGCTCTAGCTTTAGCCATGTCTGTGATGGCCTCCTCTAACAGCTGCTTTTAATTTAGTTTAAAAGAAGTGATTTGGCAACCATGTAAGTTTGCACCTTGGAAGTAGACCTTTAAAAAGCCAGTGTCCTGTAGTATTAACCATTTTGGAGTCTCACTGTTTTAATGCAGTGATGACTACAGGATTCACAGCTTTTTAAAAAGGTAGGCATCTGTATATAGAAAACCAAAATAGTGTTTTCGCTTAGTTTTAATTACCATATTATAGTAAGTAACCTTCTTTCTCTGACCTCGTATGGTTAAAGGCATTGGGTTCATTACTGCAAATTTAATCCAGTAACAATTTACTATTGCTCAATTTGACTGAGCAATTGAATAAAGCACAGATCCCATCTATAACCAGAAAAGTGCAGCTGAATAAGGAACAGAAGCATGAGTTAAACTGAAGAAAACATTACTTGTACTTAGATTACCTTCTCGTGTTGGGTGTGGAAGCAGTTGCTGAAGCAAAAAGAGGGAGAAAGGGTATGGGAAAGCAAAGACTCAGACATGCACTGCATATTTGGCAAACATTTAACAGTAAGCCACTTACAAAAGAGTGATGGTACCAGGCAGACTTCCAGTACCTTTTTTTTTTTTCTCCTTTTACTGAGTAGGTTGATACGGATTTGTGGATCTACTGTGCATATCCTCCACCAGATGCAGGCACGCCAGTTGCAGGCACAGACAGACAGTGTTAGTCTTGTGTGCATGAAAACTGAGAATGTGTGCATACACATCTGACAGCGGGAAATCAGAAAGTGGAAGATTTGCATATTTATTTTGGCACAAATAGCTTCAATCCACCTTGCCAGCCACCAGCAGTTGTGGCAAGACCACACCCACTCTTGGAAGGGGAACACACCTAACAGTAAATCCAGAGACACAAGTTTCAGGCAAACCAAGGTGCAAACATGCAACAGAAAGCACCTAGAGATGCAACACTCCTTTTCTCTATCTACAAACACAACTCACACTTCTCATTCTTCATACACTAAAATGTGGGTCAGAGACCACATGGCAGCATAGTTTATTAAAAGTAATGTGCAAATAAGATGCATGACACCTGCAAACTGCATGGAGTTTCCATTTGTAAAAAAGGTACAAGTAACAGTACAAAATTAGAATGCTTACTACTCATTTCAATAAAATGAAGTCTGACATAGAAATACATATGCTGTATTATTTACACCATTAATTTACAAAAGATATTATTTGCATAAAACAAAGCTATAAAATAATTAGAAATATAGTATTTTTATAAGGAATGCTTTCCCTGTATAAAAACTTAGAGCATTTTGGTAATTATGTTTTATTTGAATAAAAATGCATTTATTTGTTCCAAGTTCATAGCATCATGTGGTTTCTTTCTTCTCTTCTTCCTTTCCTTATTCCCTTTTTTAAATAAAATTCCACACTGAGGTAGTAGTATGTCAAAGTATTTCTTTGGTTCCAGAAATCAATGGCAGGTCCAAAAGGAACTATGTATCCAAATCACAGGATCGGAAAGTAGAAGTCCTGAAGTTTTCAAAGGACTGTTTGTACGTATAAATGCTATTTTCTCCTCTAGAAACTGTCCTTTCCTTTCCATCTTCATCTGCCTCTGAATCCAAGTCCAATGAGGCATGAGGATTATTATGGGACATTTTTGGTTGGCAACTTGCTGGCTGTTTATGACTTGAAAGAGAGTCCAGCTGAGGCCTCCATAAAGGCTTTCCAAACGTTCCTAAAAGACAAGTAAATGTGTAAGTACAGAAACACTGATGCAAACAGTTTTGTGTCTTACTGAAGGCTTCAACTGAGAACGGAACCAAGGACTGACTGTGCTGGTTTTACCAGCTCAGCAGCCGAACTCCATCACAACTGCTCCCTCACTCCCCCTCCTCAAAGGAACAGGGGGAGAAAATGTGATGGAGAAGGGCTCAAGGGTTGAGATAAGGACAAGCAGGTTCCTCACTAATTACCGTCACGGGCAAAACAGACTCAGCATAGGGAGATTAATATAATTTATTACTATAACTAGCAAACTAGAGCAGTGAGAAACTAAAAGTAAACTAAAAACACCTTCCCCTCATCCACCCTCTTCTACCTCCTCCCCCCAAGCAGCACAGGGGAATGGGGGCTGCAGTCAGCCCATATCGCTTCATCTCCCCCGCTCCTTCGTGGTCACTCTCTGTTCCCCTGCTCCAGCATGGGGTCCCTCCCACGGGATGCCGTCCTTCCTGAACGGATCCTGCGTGGGCTTCCCACAGGCTGCAGCTCTTCAAGAGCTGCTCCAACATGGGTCCGTACCATGGGGTCCATCCTTCAGGAGCAAACTGCTCCAGCATGGGTCCCCCATGGGTGGCAGCTCCCACCGGATCACCTGCTCCTGCGTGGGCTCCTCTCCACGGGCTACAGGTCCGGCCCGGAGCCTGCTCCTGCGGGGGCTCTCCATGGGCTGCAGCCTCCTTCAGGCCACATCCACCTGCTCCACCGTGGGCTCCTCCACGGGCTGCAGCGTGGAGATCTGCTCCATGTGGTACCCCATGGGCTGCAGGGGGGCACAGCCTGCTCCACCATGGGCCTCACCATGGGCTGCAGGGGAAATTCTGCTCCCGCGCCTGGAGCACCTCCTGCCCTCCTCCTTCCCTGACCTTGGTGTCTGCAGGGCTGTTCCTCACTCCTCTCACTCCCAACTGCTGTTGCACAGCAGTTTTTTTACCCCTTTCTTAAATCTGCTGTCACAGAGGCGCAAACAACATCGCTCATTGGTTCAGGTCTGGCCAGCAGCGGGTCCCTTTTGGAGCAGGCTGGAGCTGGCTCTTATCTGACATGGGGCAGCTTCTGGAATCTCCTCACAGAAGCCACCCCTGTGGCCCCCCTGCTACCAAACCTTTACCACGTAAACCCAATACACTGACACAACCAAAAGTTTACCAAAGTGAGATTTTACTTAACTATTATTCTTCCCATTAAAATATAACATCTATGTGATCACAACTATAAGGCAAGATTCTGCCACCTGAGACATGAAAAATATTCCCAAGGCAAATGACTTGACAGCCACACACGACATAACTTCATTACCTTAGTTTTCATGATTACTCCCATGCCCATTCTTCCTTGCGGGAGGGCACAGAGACCAACTACAAACAAATCACAAGACCTGTTCAAATGCAAAAGTCAGAACAGTCTCTCTGTGCTGTTCTTCAGTGAACAAATGACACATGAAATGTGCCGTGCAGTTCAGTACAAATTAAAAGAAACATGTATAAGGTTATACAACACCCTCCACCATGCAATCTGAATGCAAAAACAGCCTTTTTTCTGGCTAACACTTCCCATTAATAATAAAGGTCCTGTCAGCCAAATTCTGCCTTCATTCACACCTGTTCATCTCTCTGCCCACAACTGGCTAGAATTTGGCATTTTAGTTGAATCTTTATTAATAATTATCTGGATTCACTAGCCAGAAAATAATTAGTGTGCCCTTCACTTTTCACTACTGGGAAGGTGCTAGTGTCAACACCTCTACAAGAAGGGCCTTCTCTGATGCCCTGATACAGCTGATGCAAGGCATAGTATCTGCGATACTTAAAAGACTTATTTTCTGAGGAGAATGTGCCACACGATGATTTTGAAAAATTCAGTTTTTATTATTAACTTTACACAACAACAATTAATAGAATTTGCACCCAAACTGCCATACTTCTAGTTTTGCATATTTGCTAAAAGCCAAGATTTCAAGTAAAATTGTAATTTGAGAAGTTGCTAAAAATGGATTTGGACAAGGTCCATATTTGAATCAATGATTTGCAGAGCAATTTTGCTCCTAACAGGACATGAAAGGATATGCCTCATCACCAAAGCTAGCAATGAATTTGCTATCTTAAAAAAAAAAAAAAATCCAAGCTGTGAACTTTCTGCCTACTATATCAGCAGCAATGTTAATGCCAACTGCCTTTCTTCATTGTGATTGTAGGGATAAAAAGGAGGCTGAATTTTAAGACAATGCTGAAAAGCAGCAAATCCACAACCAAAGACAAGAAAAGTATCAAGACTTCTTCCACAGCCATCTCCAGGATCTAACCACAGGCTCTTCCGAGTGAAGAGTGCTAATGATAACGAATGTCCAAGACAGTGACGATGCAACTTGGGTGGGGTAGTAGCTCAGAAAACTGACAAATAAGCAGCTCTGCACAGGTTTTTCGGGCAGAAAGGGGAGTATGAACCCTCAAGGTTGTATTAACTCCTGGGTATATCCTCACACAGCAGAGCGACTTTCTGCAGGAGACATGGCAAAGCCCTATCTGCACAGTCTTACCACAGTAATAGTGGCAGGCAGCCAGGAGGCCGTGAGCCGTCCTAGGGCCTCTACCAGATATGGCATCTGCAACATTTTACATTCTGAACATCTGGCTTTTGAAGGGGTAAAGCTTCAAAACTTTTACCTTGTTCCCTACCCCCAGAGAACAAAGAGCTCAGTGATGCACATTCCCACAAGATCCCTTACCCAAGCGGGCAGATCCAGGCCCTGAACAAGTCTGCTGACACACAAGCCAGGAAAGAGTCCACAGTATCAGGGCTGCACTTGGCACTCAGATATCACACGGATGAAAGCAGTATGTGTGTTTATATGCATTTTGAAAAAAACAAACCAACCAACCCAAAAAATTAGTGAGCTTCAAAGTTAAAGCAACCTTTTCCCCCTTCCCCCCACCTCTCCCTGCCACCTGGGTTAAAGTTGTAAACCCTGAGTTAAACTTCAGGAACACTTCTGTCATTAACACCATGAGAAAAGAAGAGACAGGAGGGGTAGACAGGGCATTTTTCCAGAGTGCCTTACTTTGAAGAGTAAATAGTTGTGGCTGACAGCATTACAATATATCCTCATACACTAGAGTCAGTCTTCCCACCTGCCCTGAGCCCTCTCGCACACCTTTTGCCTGCTAGGCAAAACTTCTGGTATGCCTAAACTTTGGGAATATGTATTTAAGTAAGAATCCTAGCATTTATGGAAATCTGCCAGCTACATTAAGATAAAAGATAAAAATCACACCACTGAAAAGTCATTTGTGTGAACTATTAAGATCTCCTGATAAATCTGCTTATTACGCAGTTTTACTGCAATCGCTTTTCTGTTCCTGAGCTTTAAACATTCACAACACTGTACCTAACATTCCTTAGAAGAGAGCTCACAGTTACACACCAGGGTGAACCACCTCACTGGACTACCACATTTGACCTGAGGACTCCTCTGATGTAGGCCAGTTCTGCTTCTAAACAAGCCCCAAGCTGCCTCCTTTGTAACACAGGAGAGGGTCCATTTCCTGCCAAACTCTCGATCCGATCCAGAGGGCGCTCCCAGTTTGGGAGCATCCAACTGTCCTCACGCACTGCTGCGGAAAGACAGCCTATGCGTACAGTTCTGGGTACCTCACTGTGTTGTGCATGCCTTAAAAATAGACACTGTCATACTGTAAGTTATTCAGGGAGGAAGAGGGAGGAAGAAAACAAGAACACATGCAAAACATCAAGAACAACTCTCCAACTGGCTTTCCACAGCTACTCTCCTCTCCTCCTTTCAACAGTACTTATATTCCACATGCTGTATT
This sequence comes from Chauna torquata, assembly GCA_013399475.1. Lineage (NCBI taxonomy): Eukaryota > Metazoa > Chordata > Aves > Anseriformes > Anhimidae > Chauna > Chauna torquata. The sequence continues at coordinate 199,176 of VXAL01013253.1, read as the reverse complement.
ATCTTACTAAATTCTCTGACATCTGCTCAAAGAAACTCACACGACACTGAACAAAACCATTTTTTTCCACAATGCTAGCTATATGAGCATCAAAGCACTATTAAAGAATTACTTATTGCAGGAGGAGGCACCAAAAAGACAAGAAATCAGTTTTGCTTAGTGTTATAAACAGGAAACGGGAGACAACAAGGACACCAACAGCTTGAGTAAAAACAGTGAGAACATACCCATGAAAGTGCTGTTACTGATAATAGATGAGGGTTCCAAACTTCTGTTTAAATCAAATTTGTCTGAGTTAAGACTTCTGCTTTTTAGTCCAGTTCCTTCATTTTGAGTATAAATGGAGTTAACCAGTTTGCTGCTTGTAGCCTGCATCCCAACAATGCCAATGCATTGGTCAAAGGGATCTTCCAGTGGAGGTGAGTACTGATAACACTCCTTTTTCTTTAAATATCCAGACTCATATGGGTCCAGGCTTGCTGTTCTTTGGTCAGGGCTGCAACCTAAAGAAAATGAGAAATTGTTTTTATATACATTTATCATTGCACAGAATTGAATTAGAACTAATTTTTTTTTTCAACTCACTTGTGCTGCATGCTTCAAAGGCCTCAGAGCCATATGTGTTTCCTTTTAAATACAAAGTCCCTGAAGTCCCCAGATAGTGGCATAGGAATGGATCTGCAACACCCTCCAAGTCTGTTTCACTGCCGTTATCTAGGTGGCAAATGCCTTAAAAATATAATTGATACGTAAGCATATGATCTTTTATTAAGCTTCAGCTTAGGCTTTCTTGAGTAAGTTCTGCTCTTTTAAGAACCCCATCTTTTCAGTAAATTTTCATAGTATATTTAGAGATTGCTTAAGTTTAACCTAACCTTTTGGTGAAAAGGCTAATTCTAGAAAGTGTTCAGTTAATTAGCTTGAACGAGAACATGTCACACTTTGCTTCATCATATGGTCAGCCAGTAACAGAACTAACCCAACCATAGGGATCAGAACCAAGAACTTCCTTCCTCTAAAGGAAAGGCAGGAAGCCAGGCTCATATTCTCTCACATAGCAGAGCACACTGCTCCTTTTGGAGCAGAGAGAGGTGATGAGAAAGTTATGGGTGAGAAAGTCAGACAGAGTCACTGGCAGCTCAAACACCTCTTCCAACTTTCAGCTCAGCAGCACGTGAAAAACTATGGACATGCTCCATGGTTCTTGCTCTGCAAAGAGGCAGCTCCTCTCACTACCCCACAACTGCCAGACTTTCTCACCATTGCTCCATTCACACCTACCCCAACTGCTGACTGCATCTCCACTCCTAACTCCTTCCCAGTAAGATGCCTCTTCCTCCCTAACTCAGGTATGTTTTGGATTCTTAGGGGCCAGACATGTAAAAAGCACTCCAGCTTTAAACTACAGTCACCTTAAATTGTTTATTGACTCTGACCCTAATGACTTTTCTAACAGGAAATCTCATCAGATGCACTATACTAAAGTTACACTGCTATTACCGCCCATCTCTACATTCCATTACAATCATCCTTCTCAAGCTACAACTGAGGAAGACACACTGTTACAATTCCTTTTGGACACTTGTTTTGGAAATGTGATCATCAGTGTAAGTTTACCCTTGAGACTAAAGAAAAAGATTTAAGAGAAGCCATTGCATCATTTGGATGTACAGAACCAAGTTCGTTATTAGCTTGTTGATACAATCACATGCAATAAATCTTATGCCCTCTCTTAAACTTCAGTGACAATGTTTCACTAGGCTAATTCCCAGAAGTTAGAAAGCCAGAAGTCAAACTGTAGCTACTCAAACAAGACAGAAAATCTGCTTAACATTTCACATTTACCATTACTGTCCCTCTGCTGTAAGAAATATCCTCCCACAGAAGATGTGAGGAACTGATGATGACTGCCATTTTCTGATGAACCATATCCATCCTGCCTTTCGGCCAGTGTGCCCTGGGATGACAGGTAACTTGGAATATCAGCAGGCAAATTTGTTTCATCTGCGGTGAAACAAAACATGAACAAAAGCTGTCAGCATACTTCAGGATTTGTAGAAGCATTTTTAAATATGTCAGCAAAGTGCTGAAAGTAACAAACAATTCACTCTTCTGAATGAGTAAAAGGACACAAATATTCCCACAAGAAAGCCACTGGAAAGTAACCACAAACATTTTTTTTTTTCTTTCAAGGCAAACCTTCAGTTTACACACCTGTATTTGTAATGCTGCAATCTTCATTTCTCCTTCTGGTGTGGTAGATGATGACCACCCACACCAAGGAAGTGCCCACCACGCAGCAAACCACAGCTATGATCACAATGCCAACTGTGGCCCATCCATCATCATCAAGTGATGGGGCAATGTTTTGAGGAGAATCACAGGTGGGAGTAGGAATTACACTAAGACGAATGTTGCCTCGTTCTGTTCCAAGTGTATTAGACATTTCACAAGTGTACTTCCCAGCATCTTCTACATCTGTATCCACAATAATTAGTAACTGATTGCTTGCAGCAAAGAAATGTCTTTCTGTTACCATGAGAGGGCTGTCATCCTTAGTCCAGTTCAGTCGGGGTGGAGGGCTACCACCAGCAATACACTGCAAGACTGCAGTTTCACCTTTTGTTACAGTTCGATCCAGCAAAGGTCGCAAAAATGACGGTGTTTCTGAAAAGAAAGCATAAGATTTATATGACCTTGCAACAAAGGGAATGTGCCCCCTTCCTTCAAAGCTCAATAGGAAAAACTAAATTAAATGCATCAGTAAGGCCTAATGAAGTTTACTGTCGTTCTCAGAGAAAACACACTCAAGGAATTTGAACCAAGAGCCTACAGTTTGCTTGCCAGTTGATCACACTGAGATGCTAGTTTTCCTTATAAAGATAAAAAGGCCAAATCACACATACTTAAGAGTGTAAAGAATTAGATTAAAAACAGTTAACAAAACATCAGGATATTAAAAGTTAAGAAAATCACCTGTCTAAACAAAAACATCAGCCCATTTTTCTTTCTACATATTAGAAGTTGTTTCATCTACACCTCAGAAATGAAGCGTAACTATCTTTTATGACTGTGCATCATAGTAGTGATGGTGTGCTGGAGTACATATTTCTAATCTTTAACCATTTGGTAATACATAATATTTCAGAAGACTGTAATTACTATACAGCACTTTGAAAACAATGCTATTTTTAGTCAGCACATGATTTTAAAACTGCTCAGCAAGTTTTTTTTTTTTTTTTTAAAAATAGATTTATGCCATGAAGGATTGCCAATTTTTTACCTAGTACTGTTAACGTTGCATTGGCTGAAATGCTTCCAGCAGTGTTTTGAGCTGTACAGCTATAAACGCCTGTGTCCTCGATTTTCACGTCAACAATAAAGAACACGTCATCTTCTGGCATGACATGCATACGCCTCTTGCGTGCTGCAGGAAAATCTGTTCCACCGTCTTTCTGCCAAGCAATCTGTGGGACAGGATGCCCAACTGCAGCACATTCCAAACGTGCCATTGCCCCCGCACGAATGGTTAAGTCCATGGGAATCTTCGTAAATGAAGGCAGCACTAAGGAAAAGTCAGTGATACCAAAATGAATAAATCATAAATGAAACATATTTTTACTTTTTGGCACAGCATATTCATTATTTTAACACTCTTCTTGGGCCTAAAAATGCACAAAACCCACACAACCTGAATTTATCAGCAGCCAGCTAACAGAAAATGAGGAAGCTGTGATGTCTGTGAGACTACCAAGATCAAAATCTCATTTCTGCCAACAGCTTCCTTCATGATCTTGCCACGGTACCTTGCAACAGAGTATACACTTACCTCCTGTGAAGAAAAGATTAATGTTTTCCCACTGTGTTGCACAGGCTTTGTCACATTTACTAAAAATCAGGTTTGTTATTTGTTTTTCCCTATACTACTGTTCAGCACAATGGGGCCAGATGTAAAGCTGAATGGTGACCTAGGAACCAGATACATTTCAAGAAGAAAAATCTCAGCATATTAAGGGATCTTCTAAAAGACACAGATGATGAGAATGGAAAGAAATATGCTTGCATATCTTGATTAAAATGATTATACTTTAAACCCACAAGCAACAAGTAATATACTTACTGTTTACTGTAAGTTTGGCTTTAACAGAGTAGGATGAACCAAAGTGATTTGAAATAACACACTGGTATTTCCCTTCATTGCTGAATTCAACATTGCGCAGTCGAAGGATGGTAGTATACTCCATCACTTCACCACCTTGTGCCCGGAGGTGTGCATAATTCTCCATTTCAGCATCATGCAGTAATTCATTGTCTTTCTTCCATGCAAAAGTCATTGGGGAATCACTGCTGCTGGCTGCCGAACATACAAAACTCAAATTGGAGCCTTTTATTGCTGACTGTGTTTCTGGCTGGACAGTGATCTGTGGCTTAGGAAAATCATCTGCACAGAGGGAGAAGGGAGAAAAAGAAAAAGTAACACTGAGGAAGCGAAAAATATATGTGAGCCCTGAGGACTCTTTTTAGAGAGAGTTTGTAAGACTTGTTGTTATAGGTTTGAGAGAAGAGTGAAACAAGAATTTATAAAATGGATACACAATGCTTTCGTTTTGTTTCATCAGCCTTAGGGCATTTAAACATGCCATATTTATGAATTTATTGTGTCAAGTCATCTCTTATTGAAGAGAAAGCACGTTTAAGAACAGACTGCATGTACAGTTTGTTCAAAAGCAGTACTGAAGAGGAGAGAACTACCCCTTGACATCTGTAAGAACTATTCCGAATGTCAGTCATGAAGCCTCCCTTCACCTCTACAACACCTCAGGATGCTATGAGTTTTTCCTTATTGAAAGCATAGCTCCTGTGCTATCAGAAACTGCAAGCTGAGGCCCAGGGTTTTCCCCAAACCCGCAAAAAAAAAAAAAATCATGTACAAAAGTCATTGTTCCAATGATCTGCAGCTGTTCAGTACAACTTGCAAATGCAGCAATGCTGAAAATCTCTTTAGAAGGCAGCACATAAGAATTTCAAGTGGTTATTTTCTGGAGGTCCTTTCACTGTTGTTGAGTTACCCTAACAACACCGTTTTGTGAGTTCACAGAATTAGCTGCCTTCTGAACTAGTAATTCTGTCAATTGCATGTAGATTGCATGTACAAAAGGAGTGGGCAATTAAATTCCTGGTCTCCCAAAAGCAAAAGGCTTAGCACATTCCCAACTCACAAGATGTCTCCTATCTACTGACAAAGTCTCAAGCCCAAATTTTGCATGCACTGAAGGAAAAGCCCCAAGCCCAAACTCCTCCTTACCACAGACCCTGCTTGCACTGCAGAGAGTTAAGGCTTTACCTCACCCCTTTGCCTTTTTATGCCTCACCTGTTTGGGAACAACATACCAGGGTCAAAGCGTAATTTCCTTAAAGAACATCAACACAGTATGTTACAAAAGGATGTGCAGATAGCCTGAACTTGAGCTGCCTACAGAACACCTGGAAGCCTGGAGCTGAGCACCAGTTACAGGGCAACATGGATCTCAAGAACCTCCCAGGCCACTTAGTTTTCCTCCTTCTTACCCATGCATTAAGTCCTCCAAGACAAATTATACCGTTTGCAAAATGAGTTGATATTTTCATTGACTTTGCTCAAAGATAACTAAGAAAACATAGTAAGTACTTAAATCAGCCACGTGAAAGGACAGGAGGACATATCTCATTCTGTTTCAGTTGTATTATCAATGGAATAATAAAATATTTTAAAATGGTAATTATTTGGGGGAAGGTGTGAGAAAGTCACTCAAATAAGCAAATACTACAGAATACAAGAGAACACCCCAGGATAAAACCAGCAATGTGTTTTTTTCCAAACAGAATAATATGAGAGCGTTTATTTGAATACATGTATCACAGAGAAACACATATATGCATAGATTTATCACAAACATATACACAGACACACATACGTGCTCTTTCAGTTTTGAAGAATATATTTCTCGTTTTATAGAAGACATTTGACTACTATATAATGGAAAACAAACTATTGATCACCTAGGTGGTACTCTTTTAGCAACAGTATGAGAAACTGAAGTAATTAATTCAGGTCACAAAAGCATCTATTTTATTTTTCCTCCACAGTTATCTTCGGTACAGAAACGTTTCACCATTTGCTTCATCTTGAAATACATGGTTTTAGAAAGCATAAATTATATGGATTTCTTTTTTTTTTTTTTTTTAGCTTCACAGATAAGAAACCCTTGTGTAACATGTGCTTTCCTTTAACAAATATAGGATGACTACCTCCTGTCTCCTGTTTACGCATGATTTGGAGAATTTATGCATTTACACAAATAATACGTAATAGATTATTTATTTTAGTCTCAGACAAGACATAATCTATTCCTCTTGAAATTCCTATAAAAGCAAAGGTGGCCATTTTAAACTTATAAGGCTAGGTATGCATGTGCACCCAAAGGTCTAACGATAGCACAATTTAAAGACTTAATAAAATAAACAGTGAAACATCCATCAGTTTTATTAAGAGATTCTAGTTTCTTCTGTAAAATAGTTACTTTGTATGTTAAATGTAACTGATTTTAGTACATCCCTTCTTGCCAACACATCTTAAATGTTTTAAAATTAATTCATTAAAAATGGCATTCAGCAGCTAAAAGAAAGATTACTGTCCCCTGTGGTTTAACAAATAAGAAAGATATATTTAAATCTCCCAACTGAATATATTGCCAGAATGAGCTTCTCATAAATAATGATATATTCTTCATATATACTTCATTAGCTATTGAGTAATCAGTAATTTCCTGCACTATGTCAACTTCTACTTTTCAGCACTAGCTAAATTATGCACCATCTACTCGTTATTTAACATTAATATATTAAAACATTTAACTGCTAACAGGAAGGTAGAAAAAATTTATGTACTTTTATATTCTGTACCTGCTTTGCTACTGAAAAAAGGACATGAATGGAAACACTAAAAATTAAGCAATCCGATTTGCAATGAGAGGAAAGTTACTGAGAAGATAAATATGATAATTGTTTTATCTTCACAGAATATAAAGTCTGAATTTTCTTTAGTAAGAGAAAAAAAATGTGCACAATAAAAATATATGAAAACCGGTTAGCTTTCAACTTCCTGAGATTCTCAAAGTTCTCAATGTATCAGAGAACTCAGACACACTTGCATCTTTGCTCTGAACTCCTAGTGTATGTTTGCTATTCTCCTTCACGTACGTAAAGGTGATAATGAATACTACTAAAACATGTAGAGAAATTTTATTTTAAGGCAGATGCTATCACCTTAAATTCTCAAGCCTAAAAGTAAGAATATTTTATTAGCATTCACTATCTGGAATACTGAAATACAAAATATTAGTAGCACAACTGTGGAAATTGGTTGTTTTAAAATACAGTTTAAATACAAGCAACAACTTGGTGTTCCCAAACACTTTTAAAGCAGACTTCAAGCACACACAAAAAAAGTCAGAGAACGGCTATTTTACCTTCAAATTTTTCTCAGCTTTGGAATAACCTCAAGCCTGATGAAGTATGAAAGTAATTTACAAATAATCAAAACCACAAATGGCAGCTTAAGATTGCCAAAATATGTCTCACTTAAAAATTATAGTTATTTAAACAATATCCATCTTTTAAATATAGAAGCACATACATTTACCACCATGAACTACCATGCTATGTACTATGTAAGCTGTACACGAAACAAAAGTCAGAAAAATGTCACTCCCCATGTTGTAGAAAGCGAAACTTTGTTCATCTCCATCAGAGTTTGGGAACAGGGAAGAAAATGTTAACAAATATTAAATCTTTTCCATTTTACTAGTGAAATCAAAACACATCAAAGAAACCACAACAAAAATCAATTCATTCAGCAAATTTTTTTTCTATGGAATGAGGAATAGAGAATATACTCACCACAGACAAACCCATCTAGGCTGACAGCAAAAATACTTCTCCCTTTTAGCAGCTGTGGATGGGCACAACTGGCATATACAAAGCTCTGAAAGTTGTTCTCTGACACCCACTGCGGTAGCCATTTTAACTGGCAGTCACACAAGAGACTTGATGTGTTTAAATGCCTAAGAAAAAGAAACTACATTCAAAGCCAGTTTGCTTCTTTCTTGTTTTTTTTGTTTGTTTGTTTGTAATACAGATCTTTATGAACACAAGTCAGTAACACAAAGTTAAGTTTTAACCTAAACACATATATTACAAGAGAAAGACACCAATGCTATTCAAGCTCAAATGTGATGACACTATTCTCAGGACTTCTAAGTTTTACAGAGCAGACATATTATCCTTAACTCCCAGTTTCTGCTACATATATGATTCCAGGCAGTTAGGCATGTTTCTAGTGTCTTGAATACAAAACTACAATCAGCAGTGGAAAACACAGAATGGGCACTTAGGACAACAGTCCAGAAGGGAGGCTCTGTGAAAGATAACATCAAAAAAAATTCTAAGAATTTTATTCCCTTATTTCCATTTGAGTCAAAATTTACCTTGGGAAAGGTATTTAAAAAGGAGAGTGTGGAGATGAAGAATAGTCAGTGCAGCAATAGCAGCTGCAGAAATGGTTATCAGTTTACCTAACTTGTGAATAGCTACATTCATACACACACACACATACAAAAAAAAAAGAATAAACTAAAGAGATATTCTGTGAAGCATATAAAATCAACAGCTGAAGTAAGAAGAGTTCTCAGTTTTGGCTGAAAACTTAGAATCACCTTTAAAAAACTGAATTAAAACACAGTCAGTAATGAAACTTCTCAAAGTTTGCAATATTACCTATTCGTGGAGGAAAAGCAAAAGTAATTTATGGATCCAGGGAGAGAAATAACTTTAAAGATAAATGAAGACATACCCATTAGCATAAAAATCTTTAATTTTTCTTGAAGAAAAGGAATAGTCTCTGTGCTCTCTTTTCACATTACCACTGCAGGGATAAAAGTCTAGCGATGCCAGCTCACCAGTTCACATCTAAATGAAACAGATCATCTTTCACTGAAGTTCTAAGGGCATTCTTGTTATTCTTAGGAGAAAGCACAGCATTTTTAACTACCCTGATGCAGAGGATGTGTGTCATATTATTTTCAGATTTACTCTCTAGGGGCCTTAGAATAGCATAACTAGATGGGAATTTATATTAACTAATTTTATTTCTGGGAAAGTATTTTCTATCACCTGTCTACATCTTCCTCAGACATAACGGAGATGTACTAGATGTTTCAGGAGAAGTACGGGGAGGGGAAGCTACTTCTGGGTATCTACTTCACTGAAGTGTTCACAGACTGGTATCTTGTAGCATCTTACATCCCCGGGAGCTGTATTAGCCTATCATTCCATCACATTTGATCACTCTTTAAATCACCTGTATCAAAACCTAACTGTCAGTCCTGGGCTCCCATTGCTTCTTTTGCACCAAATCTAGCAATTGCCCTGCAGCTGGCTGGCTGAGTTCAGCAAACTAATCAAGTAATACAACCAGATCCAAACCAAGGAAGAGGAAAGCCAGGAAACGCCTGGCTATGGATAGGAACATGGCTGCTGCTTTCTACAGCACCTGCAGCTATGCCAAATTATGGGTAACATCAAATTGAACTTTAAATGAACCAAATATGCAAGGTTCCTCACTACTTTCTGTATCGCACCCAACACTGAGTAATACTGGAGAACACAACTGAAAAGCTCCAGGTAGTCTCTACTTTTTATGAGAGCATCTTTTTGTTATTCTTCAGTTTGTTGCCACATTATACAGTAGAGCAGCTCAGAACAACAGATTTGACTACAGACAGATGATATGAATAGAGGAGAAATAAGAAATTATTAACTATGCTCAAAATACAGTGAACAATGATCACNNNGTCTTGATCAAAAAAAAAAAGGACAAAAAAAGAGGACAAAAAAAAAAAAGCTTGCTAAAAGAATACATTCTTCCCAGTGACCGTTTCACGACTTCTGTGAAGATCTGCCCCTTTGCTACCACAGGATAGAAGGACCCAATTATAAGCACTGACATCCAGGTCTTTACAAAAGAATTACATTACTGAATTTCACTGGTCCAGTAAGCTTTAGCTCAGCAATAACACTGCCGATGTTATAGCACATTACATCAATGTCTCCCTTACCTAATATCTATTAGAGATCAGCCAGTTTAAAATCAGGACACTAAGACATC
>VXAL01013253.1:169151-184004 GCA_013399475.1 Chauna torquata | reverse complement strand
GTGGCAATGAATGATAGTTTGTCTCTTCAAGAAGGTCTTCGATCTATTGCCCTGCATCCCACCAAACCAAGAAGAATCCTCTCCTTCCAAAACTTACTTCCCCCAGGGAAGTAAAGACCTAAATAATTCTCTCTACATCCTTATTATACAATTATTTTATTATACAATTATACTATTATATAACTATTTTGCAGAGTCTCAGTCTTGTAAGAATTCAGCTTTCCTCTCAGGTATCCTGATAAAACCCTATCTGACAACATATACCCAATATAAAACCCTGTCCTCCTCTATGTTTAAACGTCCATAAGCTGTAAAGAACATCCAGTAAGAATAGCCTTTAGTTCTTCCCCACTCCTCTGAATACCTCTTTCAGGTGATCATATACATTTTCTGTCTTCATTGCAAATTAGCTACCTGACATAACTAGATCTACCTACTGACTGAATTGTGAATGAGTAGAACTTTTGTAGGTAAGAACATCACCAATTTCAGTTGAATCTGAAGATCAAAAAGTCTACTGAGATCATTAACAAATCCTGAGCTTTTTAGGACTGTTCTTACACTCTTCTGTTGAGGCCTAAGTCAAACTTTTCCTGCACTTGTGCGCAGTTAAGACACAGTCACAGTTCCCAGTTGCGTCAAGCATCCTAACACTTCACTGTTCTTACGATCTTTTACTTTCAAAGTTAATCTAACAGAGTTCATCATTTTCAACTCTTGACTATCTAATACAGAAAATAATTATTCAGGATTTAATGAAGTGCAGTCCTAGCCCATCCTCTTGTCAACCTACTGCACTCAAGTTTTCCAAAAAAATAAAAAAGGAAAAATATATTTCCCCAGCCTTTTTCATATTCAATAGCTTTATCTATTATTTACTAAGTAAAACATTTATAGACAGCATTGTATCAGTGAAACTGATGCTGGTCTATTTATTCAATGATACTGCTTATTATCGTACCTTCTGGAAGCAAATTAATTTCCCTTCGTGAAATAATTCATTTCCCAATAAAGGCAGGACTTGATGATCTTACAGGTCTTTTCCAATCTAAATGATTCTACGATTCTAAATGATTCTATGATTCTATAAAAATACAAAGAGACTGATGTAGTGAATGATGTAAGGTTACTTCACTTACTATTTTGCCAATGTTTTCTCACAGAAATACTGCTATTACCCTTTCTCCATCCTTTTCTAGCCTTTTTTTATTTTTCATAGGCAAACACAATTTTAAACACAAAGACTATTCACATCTTACCAGTACATAAGACTAGTTTTGTTCAGTACAAAGCTGTAGTTAGTAAGGGTTGTAGTAATACGTTTTCTGTGTCTGTCTCACTCTGCATCTGGTTAAATTAAAGGCTAAAGTTCAAGCACTGCCAGTGCTTTGGAAAACCTGAAAACAATTACTCAATTGTAGGTTGCACTTACAGGTGCTGCAGATGGGAGAGTTTAAACATCTTTTGAGGGATTGCTGAAATTTTGTTCCTGTTCAGTTTCAATACTTGAAGTGTGGTAGACAAACTGTCAAAGGTACCGGGCTCCATGGAGGTTATTCGGTTACTGTTAATGTACCTGTTGAAACAATGTCTAGAAGGTTAAATTTGCAGTTATTTAATAAATTTTTAATACCAAGTAGTGAAACACAAAGCTCTTACGCTGCCTATTCCGTGACAAATGAAATTTCAATAATTGCATTTATCAGAGCTCTTGACATTTCAATCTACAGTCAAATAGTACTTCACCATCAATATTTTGCTCTACTTTGCGAGAGTGTATTATCAGCAGAATACAGTATGTTGCCAAAATACAGTATGTTGCAAACCCATTACCTTCTTCTCAGTATAGCTCCGGCTTCACAGTATTACTATAAAAAAGATTAATGTAAATTCAAAAAAAGTCCACAAAACTCCACGTAACTCAAGATTAGACCAGCCCCCACAACTTAAGTTTACTTGCTACATAATTATTTTCTCTTGAAAGAGACACATCTATTTATTTTGTCTCAAGATAACGACCTTCACTATGAACTAAAACACTTCATTGCAGCAACTAATACATTCAAGTTAGCAACTTATATTAAGATCAACAGGTGAAAGTACCAATATTCAGTCAGTGGTGAGTGTCTAATTAAAAAATATTTAATGCCTCAACATACAGTAGCCAGCCTGAGTTTTCCATCAGGTTTTTTGAAAGTAACCTGAAAAAAAAAAAAAAACCCATAATACTAGGTTTTACTTACAGATACTTGAGCTGTAAAGAAGGAAATGATGACATCTTTAGCTCCGATATGTTGTTGTTGCTCAAGTCCAAAGTTTCTAGACTCTGAAATGGCTTCAGATGTTCAGACAAGATGTTGGCAATCTTGTTATTGGTCCTGAAATTTAAGGACAATAGTTGAAAGACTGTCATTTCCAGAGTAAACTCTTGTTAACTATGCACCACTGACAAAAGTTAGTACTTAATTTCCCTGCTTGTTCTCTAGGCAGGGCGTTCATTTCTGAATCTCAAACTAGAATGCTCTAAATAAATATGTTCATCAACACTTCTTAAAATATATTCCCAGCAAACAGGATGAGAAAAAAATATGTATTTTAATCCAATTCCTGCATTTCATAGCTTTTAAAACTAGACATGAAACTCTGTGATCATTTATTTCTGAACTGTAGAAGTATCTGGTACTTGCATTGAAGAGTATGTCACAATATCACAATGAAATCAGATTGAGTTGTTTTTTATTTTAACCAAACTAACATCATAGTAGCCAGACACTCTCTTTCATTGTTCTGAAAACTACTATGGCATGAAAATCAGTCTGAATTTCCATAAAAACAGAGCTAGATGAGATCAATGACAGTGCGCCCCCCAAGAAAGACATTCTATAGTTTTGCAATTAGACCTCGTATTTCATCCTGCAAATTCTTCTAGGGTGTTAGCAAAGAATAAAGTTTGTGCTTCTCACAGCTCTTTACATAGGGTCTGGACTTCAGCTAAGCATCACACCCAATTCCACAACAAAAACTGTGCAACTATTTAAACGCATGGGTATCCTAGTCTACTGTAAGGAAAACCCCTACTTTTACTTTCAATGAAACATATTTTTTCCAGTGATCCTATTTCATGTTCGTACCCAACAACTAGCAGGTTTTTCATCCCAGTTGCATACTGTGCAGAATTGTACAGGTACATCAGCAATGTGAATAGGGTTATTCGTTTGGGTTTAATGGTACACAGGGGAAAAGTGATTATGATTAATTAAATGAATGTAACCCAAAATGATCCTTGTTACCTTGTGAAGGTCAAGCCAGTTCTGGTACACTCTGTACCTAGTATGATGAATGATGAAAATTTAGGTGCTCTCCCCAGCTTCTAGAGATCGCAGGCAAAGGCAATTTCAGGTTAAACTATCAACAAAAACATTGATTCTGGAAAGTGTTTGCCTTTATTGGAAATAGTTGCTCTGGATCAAACAGTAAGCCACACATTTAGGATAGTATGGACAACCCTCATGTATGCAAGGGAGGGATTACCACTTAAGACAAAAAAATGCTAACTCAAAAATTAAACCATAAGTTAGATTAATGGGCTTTCTGACCACATGTGGGAATGGGTAAGTGATCTTGCAGCCCCTCCAAGCTGCTCTTGTATCGTGTTTCATTACTCAGGCTGTCTGGTAGAGCTACCCTGCTTTTTTTTTTTTTTTTTAAACTCTTAACTGAAAGTGTTTATAATAAATAAAAAAAAATTACTTTAATAAAAAAAAACAACAAACACCACCACCATGTGTCAGTTCCACTGGCCAAATGAGACTGAGTTAGATAACAGGTCATAGAGAGTTGCCTTTATGCATTAGTTTGTTTATAAGGTAATTACTAACAAGGTATTAAAACTGCCAATTACTTGAGTGACGAATAAAATTTTCCTTGCAGTAAAAGTGTGCTCCAGCAGAAGCCAGCAATTTCCTGAACTGCACGCCTCCTAAATTGCAGTGTGAAAGTGTTCAGTTATAGACATAGCTTACACAGTGCTGTCTTTGTGTCAGCATTGCTTCATAAAACAGAAATTCCTTACAGCTGGCAGGATAATAGCCCCTGTATTACAAAGTTTAGTTGGACCTAATGGAACTGAATAAAACTCTTATACAGCCTCCAGATTAGCACTTAAACTAACTGGCAAATTACCTGACACAGACCAGGTTACAATAAAAACAAACAAACAAAACAAAACAAAACACACCTTATTTGTTTCAAGGAACTTTCTTCTTTCTCAGTGATGATATGATCGGGGAGAAAGCAACTTCTTTTGTTCACTGAAACAGAGCTATACCTCAAAGTCCCAGTCCATCTCATAATGAAAATCAAATCAGCCTCCACTGTACCTTCCTGTGTATTCATATTTGTAGAAGGTACTCAAATGAAAGCCATCTAAATGCTTCACTCCTTTTTGCCCCAGCCTCCTAATCCAGCTTTCTCTTGAAAAAATTTTCAAACACCATAATTCACACCTAGAAGATTACCCAGAACTGAACATATCCCAAACAGTTCCACCTTAAGGTCCAACTTTAGGTAAAATGAGAGTTTAATTCTAATTTGATTTTTCTTCATAACACCATTTAAGTAAATTAAATAAAAATTGTAAGTGACAAAAAAATGTCAAAATTAGTCAAGAAGGACATGTTTAATAATGCAAGCATATCTAACTGTCACAACACAACCAAACAGTATCCTCTGTCTTGGCACAATGATGTACATGTTTGCTCACTCTGCAAAAAATTTCCTGTGAAGTTTCCAGTTGCTGTAACTACGGTGCTCAGACAAAAGGTGCTGCACATACTGCACTGGTGTCATTTTTCAGATCCTGAAGGGAAGACCAGGGTAATCAGAGATCCCCTTCCAACAAGTGAACCACCGCATCAAGTTCTTACAGAAATATGCGTGTGGTAGTCAGATCAGTTTCTTCATGCACAGGAAACAACAATATGGTGCAACTTCCTTAGAACCTTCCCTGATTCAGCTGAAGAAGCAGGAGCACTGAGGAATACAGACAAAACCAACAAAATATCTGCATGAATCTGAGTATATGTCTCTTGCCATTCGAGTACATACACTTTGAATTGCAGGAAAAGAAAAAAAAGCAAGCATGCAGACTGACTTAATTATTTTCATGTTAAGTCTGTGTGAATAGCATGTTAAGACAGCATATCAATTTTTCATTAGGGGTATGAAAAACCCTAGCTTTTCCTCTCTACATTGATGAATTTAGCCACATCATTAGCCCGAAACATTTATAACAGCCCTATCAATCATGATCTCAACATTCATTCCATATAAACAACAGCTACAACATATCTGACATATTGACTTGTACTTTCCTTGCCTCTAGGGAAATATAAAGCTGGACAGAAACTGCCGTATCCATTTTATTAAGGATCTAGTTAACACTATTTCAATGCTATTCTTATGTGCTGAAAAAAACCATTTTTTAAGATCTGAGATAGTATGACTAAGTATCTCTTGACAAAGATTGTCAATATACAATGTTTTCTATTTCAGAGAAGTATCTATGTAAGCTTAAAATTGAGAATTCATTGCTCTGATCCTATAACATGGAAGCTGCAACTCTGAAACAGATTAAGACCTGCAGCCCTCCCTATCTTTTGGTTCTAAACAAAACCTCAGCATAAAAAAAAAATTCTTGCACTTCGTTCTGAAGCATAACTTTTCTCCAGGCCAGCAGGATATATTAAATTTGCCTTAGGAATAGGCAAATGAAATCATGCTGGAGTCTCTTGCTAAAGACTAAGCGGATGTATTTAGCATTCTGCTAGGGCTAGATATGCCTTTCTGAGCAGGGCTGAACGCAAGACACTGGGGTTCACAGATGTTTAGTTTGACCGTCTTGTGTTTACACAGCTTCCAGACTGGAGCTGGCTTGGAGGTGGCCATCTCAGCACAGGCGAAGTAGACATCACTGTCCACATCCGAGAATGTACAGGGTGGCCTCCATTACACTACGCTATGCTACGGCACACAGCCTCCTTTTTCACATTTGCTCAAATCTTTGTGGTTGCTTTAACCTGTTCTTCCTTCCAGTCACCCATTGGTGTCATATGACTGCTGTCACATCTATTGCTTCTTGCACATTTTTTTCAAACTCCTCCAGCCTTTTGGAGCTCTCACAAGAAACAATGATGTGAAGATACTGAGCGGAAGAAAACTTAAGCAAAAAGATAGAAAATAATTTTCTATTATTTCATCTAGTAAAGATGAAAGATCGAGACTGTAATAAACTTCCTTAGAAAGTGTTGGAAGACTTGTTTTTTGGTTTTTAAAATGAGGCTGGAGAACCTTAAGGAGCGCATACGACAAAAAAACAGTCTCGGTATCTCCTTCAAGAAAACAAGAGAGAAAAAAGATCGATTTCTTCCTCTGATTTCTACATAGTTGACTACTAAAATTAGACAGATCTTAATGAACAACTGCATTACTTAAAATATTTTAATTATGATTTCAAGCTTAACACTCCCCTTACATGAATGGGACTACACACTCTTCTCACCATCAGACATCCAATTGCATTGAATTAAGATCTTCCAGTTTTTAGAATCTTTGCAATAGCTAGAGATTGAGGAAAAAAAAGGTTTCACTCTAAACACTTCTGAGATTGATGATGTCAGAAACACAACCAGCATCTGGCTCACTTGCAGTCCTACTGCTAAGTCTGTAAGTCTGCTGCTCAGTTCATCAGTTCACACACAGGCTCCATGTTCCTTGAGGCAAGCAGTTCTTCTGAAGGTCTACTTCATTCCACAATCCTTGTCTGTCATTGTTCTTTCAGGTCAGAGGCCAGCAAGTCTCTGGTCTTTTTTTTTGTGGTATATAGTCACAAAGTATAAAACCAAAACTCAGAAGTCTACAGCCCATTGATTCTGTGTCCAAAACTTGATACCAAAGGATTATTGATTCCCAAACCAAACAAACTGAGAAAAGGGGGAGACAAAGATGTAGAACGAAACTACTCTGGGATGACTTCATCATCAAAAAGAAGTCACAGGCAAATCCAAACTTCCAAACATTTGATATTTCACAACAGTTCTCTCCTGATTCTAGTCCTAATATCAATTTGTAATTAATGAAAATTTCCTTCCAAACTCTTTTCTTGACACACTGGAGTCTGTTTCCCATTCCACTTTTTGGCCTTTCCAAAATAATCACAAGTTACTTGGCACGTGATAGCCAAGTGAATGCATAAGTTTACCACTTTATTTTACTGAAGGTAAACAAAAGCAATGAAAACACAGCTATTTCAGCAGGAGCTGACAACAGAAATAATAACCCAGTGCAGACTTGGTG
Source organism: Chauna torquata (assembly GCA_013399475.1). Lineage (NCBI taxonomy): Eukaryota > Metazoa > Chordata > Aves > Anseriformes > Anhimidae > Chauna > Chauna torquata. The sequence continues at coordinate 176,651 of VXAL01013253.1, read as the reverse complement.
CACTCCATGACTACTAGTTAATGCTAAAATCTTATACAATTGTAAGTATGACCTAGATTAAACCCAGCGTAACACCTTCCAATTTTACAAATCACATTTTTTATCTGATTTATGGACTCATTTATTAAAAACATCTATCCTTTATTTTCACAGAGCCAACTCTCTCTTTTGGAGGGTACAGACTGAAGCCTAGGCACTTCAGACTGCAGACCCTTCTAGATCTACTCTGAACCTCAACTGTTAGTAACAAGTTGAGGGGTCTTCTTGTCCACTTGTTTCACTCAAGGCGCTGAGTCGTCACATATCAATCCTCTCTTACAATAACCATTTACCACAATGCTATGCTATAAACCCAGTACTTAAGCCTGGCATTTCAGTTCATTCCAACTTCCCTCATTCTCTGTGCTGCATGCCCTACAACTTGGCACCCCTTTCCTGCTAAAATTTCCTATCATTCTTCCATTTTGTCACATGGGAGTAGCATTCTCTATTTTTCTGATCTATTATTATTCTTTTTAATTCATCTTTTTCTTTAACACTGTTGATCAGAAAACCATGCCATTTTTTTCCGCTGCAAATAGCTCATAAAATTTGCATTCTTTTCCATTCTCATTGCAAAAGCATTCGTTTAGGCTCTTGCTACTTTACATTTCTGCTACAACAAACCCTGCATTTCTAGATACTTCTTCCCTTTCCCATCATTCAATCTAAATTGCTGTCATAAAAATCTAGTTTCCATGTCTGAGAGTCTGACTAAGACAGGTTCCTTTTCATATTCTTTTATTTACTTCCTCTTAGTCTCCACACCAAATGTCAAAGACTGCAAAAACTAATTCGAGTATGTTTCTTTGCTCCAGCTTTTTGCTCACAACTTCAGCCCAAGTCACACATGGTTTACCACCACTCTCATTTTTGGGACTTACTCCAAGTTGCCTTATGCCTGAAGCCCAGTCTGGCATTCCTCTATCCTTTCTTTCAATCCTTCTTCAAAACAAACTCTTCTAGGCAGCATCCAAATCTTAATCCTTCCCATAATAAAGTGGTAACTGAAGAGATGACAAGGACGTAAAATATTTGACCAAACTTTTCTTAATATTGGGAGCCAGATTTCAGTTTAGTATGCTAGCTTTATAAACACACAATACCACTTTCTCTGGCAAGCATAGAAGGAAAAGGCATCTACTCCTACTGAATGTAAGCTTTCATTTTCAAGAGTTGCGTCTAAACTTCTTTCTTGTGACTGTAGCTTTCTAAATAGAAATTGAGATAGCGTTCTTCTGGATTCCACACGCAGCTGCCACTCCCAACCTACTGCAAGATGACAGAGTCAGATTTGTCCTTCCTACCCCTATTCCAAATAATTCTGCAAACAAGGATTATGAAAAAATGTGTCTTTATCAAAGATGCTTTGCAGAAGCATTCCTCACTGAGATACTGCCAAACAGTGCAAATTATCACTCTTATTTCCACATTGCCAGTTGGGCAGAGATATAAACTATTCTTCACTTTTGCTTCAACTAATTGAATTCTACTTCTTAAGATGACTATTTGAAGCATGATCTGGAATGCCCATATTTAAATATACTTTTCCCTATTTTAAACAGAAAAGGGCACACAATATTGAAACAAGATCACTTCTAAATAGTACATGGGATTAATCACCATTTTTCTTCAGTAACTACATTTGTGTATAAAGGTAGATAGGTATTTAAGCTGTATGCTGATTAATCAAATCCAGGATAAGATAGCGCACATATTAATTAAGAATGAAAATCAGTGACCAGTATATGCTCAATTACTGCCCCCAAAAAGTGAGGAATGGAAGAAAGCAGGAAGCTGCCTAAAATACAGATGAGTTTACAAATCTTTTGTCATAACTTCAGCAACTTACTTAGCAAAGATCTATGAGAAGCAACTTTCAACTTATGACTTCATTTAGTTACTTTTAAGATCTATAAAGAAAAATCTTTTTTTCAGACTACATATCTGAGTTAAGTAGCACGGAACAATATCATTCACCCTAGAAGCCCTGTACATAAAGATCCTGACATTGCAATACCATAAGCTTCAACTAGTAAAGGTTTGTATCACAACGGAGTTAGCTCTGTCTCCACTTCCTGAAAGCACAAGGTTTTAGCAGTCTCAGGAAACAACCACATTGTAACTGAAGCAAAGTGTGCTGTCCACAGAAATTTTACTGATGACTAAAATCATGATTAATGATTAATTAAGCAAGATAGAATGAAGAAGCAAATATAGCAAGACACAAAGATAAAGGTAGGCAGTTCTGATAACTTAGTTTTTAATTTTCAGAGCTTGTTTATGAAGCCTAGTAGACATTAAGCTTGCAGATCTTCTCCAACAAGTTCCCCACTGCCTCTGTGTGGGTTAGATGAGCAACAAGTAGAACCAGCCCTTCAGAGAACATACCACTGTTTGCAGCTGAAAAAACTTTTTAGGCATTCCGTTATTTTTGTTGTTGTTTTGTTTTGGGGTTGTATTTTTTTTAGTAACCAAAAAAATATTATTTTTAAATCATTGTTCATGGCTTACATAACCTTGCTGATTTATTTTCCCTTTGAGGAGGATGACTTTGCACTTTTTCAATACAGCAACTGTCGCTTAGCTTTGCTTTTCAAAAGTGTTCCTTGAACGCCAAAGGTCTGAAATTAAAAATCGAGTAATCAGTAATTTTAGAGAGGCTGATGAGAAAACTACATCTAAAGTTGCAACAAGATTGCTTACTATGAAAACTTGTGACCCCTGTAGTCAACTACAACCAGCTACTTCCTAGTCCTTTTGGCCCTTTTTATCTCCTGATCTATCTTTTTGTTAATATTTTTTGTTCATTTTCTTTTTTAAACATCCAGGATGCAAGACCACATGTGTTTTCAAAGCATTTAAACTCAGCATATACCGACAGAAAGACATTACAAACTGAATGCTGTAGAAAGCCTTCAGAAAACTGACCCGTGGATTCAGTCCAGAGCCTAACAGACAAGTGCGCACATTTCAAGAAACTTCCTCGATACTGGCAACATTTTTCATCACCTCGGAACCCAAAACTGAGAGGCCATGTGATTCCTTGTCTTAACTGCCCTAAAGATTTCCTGTGCAGATGAGGTCGAAGAATCCTCTCAGGCAGCAGACAAAAACACGTGCCACGTTGCATATTCTATATGTCTCTTATAAAAGATTTCACATTCTTAAAAAAAGTGAACATAATACAAACAATATATTAATGTAAAACTTGAAAAATATTGTTGAATTACACATCATTGTTCATTTTGTTCTGCATCATGAACTTATATTTTCTACTCTGGTTTTACTAAAACTGAATATTTGTGTTCTGGATTAACATGATCAGTTTTTAGAACATAAACTACAAGAATACTTCTATCTAAATCACCTGTTCCACGTATACTAGTGCTTTTAAATCAAATAATTTCTACTCAACAAGATGTAAAATCCCTAATTATTTAAAACACTCCATCATTTAATGCTAGCCTAATGTTAGACTTTCACTATACGCAGCAGAGACTTTGGCACGTATGGCTTTTCTAGTCACTACTGATGAGATGTTATTACACAGTGTATCCTGGGCGTGCGTAATAAGAAACGTGTTTGTTTTTTAATACTAATTCTAGTTCTTATATTTTGATAAAAACAATAAAATTTATTTGGGGAGGCAGGATACTCTAATACTTGAAGTTTTTCGATCTTTCTAAAGTCACTGACTGCTGCCTTCCATTTTCCAAAGCACTCAAGAATATAGTACACTGATGATGTTGGATGGTATTCACAGTGATTTTTTTTTTTTAAATTCCACAAGTGAAGGAGCATGGGTTTATTACTGAAACTGTATATCATTAAACAAAACCTTAAGCAATATTGCAGAATTTGCAAATCGTTAAGTGTCCGTCCTTCCTCACAAAGCATTAATCACACAAACTAGTTAATATTTTCTGAAGATTTTTAAATGGAATCTGTAGCCAAATGATAGCTGCTAGTTAAATGCCATGCAGGACTTTTATACAAGGACGGTGTATTTATATTACTCAATCTGTTATTTCAGCTTTAGTAGCACTGCTTTCCCTCAGAATGGTTAAATCACAACCCAAAGTATTATTAAATGTCCTTTGTCACTGACTGCTAAGAGGTTTCCAATTATTCTTATTTAAAGTGGGTTACATTCAAAGTAATCTTTTATTAACTCAAATCATTTCTTGAGCTCCTAACCCTAACAACACATGCTAGACCCACACACTTTCTGTATTACATGTCATGCTTGTGCTTGCACACACAAAAATTACAACACTGAATGAAGTCTCAGCCTTGCATGAAATGATGCCTCAAGTCTGATAAGTAGTATCAGCATTACTTATTTCAAACTAATCAAAGTTAAAGGATAAAAGTCACGTTCAAACAACATTCATTTGTTTTAATTATGTGGGTCAGGTATCTCTTCCCAGAAGTGGAACCAAGACTTCGGCAGTACTTGGAGAAGGCATCAAGTCTACTGCAATAAACTCAGATCCTGGTTTTTGTTGTTGTTGGCTTTGGTTTTGTTTTTTTTTTTTCTCCCCACGGAATTGCAAAACAGCTTATCTCTTCTCCAGAGACACTATGGAGAAGTTCTGGTATGGCCTTAGAACACTACCAGCTTACAATCACCAAAGCAATCATGCTGATACATACTCGATTTTAGTATATACTACCTTTACACCAGTATATATAATGGACATCTGAAATCAAAAATCACTTCCACTCTCCAGAGTATGAGTGTAAGGAATCTGGATTCAAACTAGATGCAAAACTTTACAGCAATGACAGACCTAAGAGGTAAGGTTTTCTTCCCTTGTATCAATATCACGGATTCTAGCAGGTTTTCACAATCAACAGGACATCTCGGATAAAGAATACTGTTAGAATGGGAAACAACTTCAGAATTTTGCTTGTTCTCCTGGAACCAGGACATTAGCGTTCATTTCTCTACCTGACACGAAAACGATCCACCTATACAGAAATAATAAAAAAATAACTCATTTATTCTCCCATAAGTGCAGAATTTTCTAATATTAAACTACTACAACCATTTAAAGCAATTTCTGCATCAATTTAACTGTTTTTAAAGCACTTCAGCAATGCAAATTAGGAAACATCTAACGTATTTCAGTTCTAGGGATAGATAAGTACAGTTACATTAATACAGCTACTTTACTGTGGATGGCATCTGTGCACTACTCCAAAAAGTAGTCTCTCCAAAAGCTTGTGTTGACCAACACTTGGGGTGACCTGGCTGCATGGCTACAGCTACTATTCTGATTGGGGAGCTGGAAATCTCTGGCAAATGGCTGAACTTCTCTCTTTCTGCCTTGATAAACTATTCTCTTCCTGCCCTCTCTCCCAAAAGAGGGTCAAAAAGGCCGGGTATCTAAGCAAAAAGAAGAGCCTGACATTTCAATTTCAAATAATTGACTTAAATGGTCAAGCACGCTGAAAGATGTTATCAGACCTTAGCAATTAACATTGCTGTAAAACAGGCATGCCCAAGTACATTTGTTAGACATTTCAAAAGAACCTAACTTTAGACATCTACAAATTAGTTTAAAGTAGATACCTAGATGGGCCTTAGTGGACAAGTCATCTGAATTATTTTAGGAAAGACAAATCTCTTCAGGAAGAGCCTTTTTCTCCACTCACTCTGAAAAGGATCTACAGTTCCCAACTCATCCTTACCATGTTAAACTTTCAGGAATTTAGGGTATGGAAGATAAGTCCTACTCTTTGGTCTGTCTAGCAAGTATCACATCTGCTAGCATCAGGGAAACCATGACAGCTTCACAGCCAGACGCCTCCAGACCAGGTTTAGCCCAAAGTACCACCCATTTAGTTCATAGCAGTTTCCAGATTCCCAGAAGGCTCAGAAGCTCTCCTATGCCATCTGATAAGATACGTGTTCATCAAATGAATAAAATGTTAGATGCATCTCCAGCCACATAATGAGTGTACTGGCATTTGCTTGTATATCCTTTGACATAGACATACGGTCTTTTCAGGGTGGTGGTGGGGGTGTGCCTGCCTGATACCTTTCTCTCCCATGGTGTTCAGCTCTTAACTGGCATCCATAAAAAAACAAAATGCTGGCATCAATGTTTAATGTTACCAACAGAATTTGACCATGAGACTGGGAACATCTATTGCTCCAGGTATGTTTACCCTGCATAATTCAGCAGTATGAAAATATCGAAGCTAGATAAATATCAATTAGACAGATAGAAATGAGGTAGCTCCAGAAATAGAAACTACACTAACATGATAATCCACCCATACTTGTTTATACATCTAAAAGAATTTAGACGTTCAGCACTGTATGGAGATACCTGCGGTATCATTCACTGTAGACATACCATCAGTGTAATTCCCTCTGCAAAACAAGAAAATTCTTGCAGAACACGTAAAATCTTAAGTCTCCACTGACGAGTTGACAAGTGGAATTCTTGGAAGAATTTTATCTACTTCATAGAATAAAGTTTCTTGACCAGTAAAGATTTTGGCCAGAAAGGAGGGCACCACTTCCACAGCATCCCTTGAGGACTCCTTGGAAGAAACAACTGGCTCTTCAACTGACAGTAGTGAATGGACTTATATGTATCTTATAAGAAACATAACCAAATCAAGTTTCAGAAGACTAGCAACCTCTCTTCCACTACTATTTGAAAGTCAGAACAAAGACTCAACAAGGAAACAGTGGTTTGTTTTGGAAAGGTTCCACAAGCTCTTTTCATTATAAAAGTTGGAATTTGCAGAAAGTCATCAGAAGTATATTTCAAGTACAGTTATTCTTTGAAGAGTGGTTCTAAAAATTACAATTCTAATTGTTCCATATGTGTTTTCTTCGCATGACTTAGATATCCTATTAACTCAGTTTGATTCAACCCCTCCAGTAAGTGAAAACATTTTTTCACTTTCAAAAAAAACGTATCATTAGATAGAAATATTTGCAGATCTATGATACTAGTTTATTACATATATTTTTATGCTGGTCAACTGCTCCATGTTTATTCTTCTTTATTTATATCATTTTCTGTTAAAAGAGACTTAAAATCTTTCTACATAAATAATTTCTAACCTGTAAGAAGTTTAAAAGAGAAACCATTGCAGAAGGAACAAGATGCTTTATTTTTGAAACGATGCAATACCACTCTAATCATCTGTTCTATGTACATTTTGATACAGCACAAACAATTGTTTTAACTATTACACACTGATGGTTGTAAGCTAATATAAAACTTTAATTACTTCAGGAATTACTTCTACCACATTAATCTCAATGAGTCTTTACAGTGGTCATACAATTGGTATTAAATCTCAGCTGGGACATACCTACATTCAGTAATCTCCAAACACCATACAGAAGTAATTGAAATTAGAATATGAACAAACTAGCACCCAACCCGACCAACTTTAACTGCATTGGTAGTATGATAACAACTTCTG
>VXAL01013253.1:118084-150587 GCA_013399475.1 Chauna torquata | reverse complement strand
TACTATATATATATATATACACTTAAGTTTAAAATGTGTTAGAGAAGCTCACGCAAATGAATAATTCTAGCAAAGAAACCATTACTGCCTACTTTGCAACTGCAAACAACCCTTTGTTGCTGTCATTATTTAGTGGCACACACTGATCTCCAGAGCTCTCTGAGCTCCAGACTATCGTAAATAGGCCTAATTCAGAAAAGCATTCAAGCACGGATTTAAGAACAAAGCTTGAGTGCAAAAGTGAAAACCTGTTGGGACGGGTGGCGAGCATCCCTCCTGACCAGGACCCCTTCATGAGCTAGGGTGTAAGCATGCAGACTTCTGGCAGAGTAGACCTGTCTACACTTGACAGGAAAATGATCATAGCTGCAACCATTCAGTAAACATGGAGAGCCCAAAGCTGTCTCTAGCACCACTTCTTCATCAAATTGCAAATCAGATATGCCTGAAGACTGTAGCCTGAGGACTTTTCCATGTCCATGGACAACTTTTCAAGTGGGTAGGATGGGTGAATGCTGTGCAAACGGAGTATCCCTCTGAGCCGTTCCCCATAACCATTTTCTCAAGCAGTTGTGGCTCTAGATTTTCCCATCCAGCGCTGCTGCCTGCTCAGACCTGCCCTTGCCGCCCTTTCCACGGTGTGAGCACGGCTGCTTGTGGTGCCTTGCAGGAAGCCAGATCACGCAGTATTTTTTTTGCTGGAGTTATTTTTAACCTGGCTCTGTTCATTCATGTAGTTTGTCATGCGGCCCCACAAACACTGCCAGGCGCCATGATATGGAACAGGGAACCAGTGGCAAGGGGCAAGGGGTCCTGGGTGTACCTTAAGCTGTTGTTACTGCTGAAAACAACATATCAACTGTGGCCTGAAGAAACTGATTTATTACGGTGGTAAATCCAGGTGGTGATAAATCCAGGTTTTGGGAACCGAGTCTGAGATTAGAAACAGCACAGTACTTTGAACCTACAAAATCTCACTCTGCTTCTTCAAATGCATTCAATTTTTTTCCATGGGTATCATTGCCCTTGAAAAGATGCTGGGTTTGTCTCACTCCACTGGTTTAACTTTGTGCTGGATCACATCTGATCTGTCCATAGCTCACACGAATCTAGCATAAAATCCTAGAGATAGCTTTAAACAGCATATTGTCCAGTTTCACAGAATGCAATTACATAGTCGCATCTGATCTGGCTCCAGTGTGCACTTCCATTTACTCCAGTAATGTACAGGTCTGGTATTAATGATCATGGAACCAGAACTACAAGAAAAACAAGCTCATTTTCATAAGCCTGATAGATGTTCATATTACCAGCAAAAAATGTACAGGGGCTCAAAAATTGCAAAATAGTTGAAAACAGACCAGACAACATCAGTGCTTGTACTGTAACTTTTTCTTCCATTTCTAGTGTTGCAGAAGCACATCTAAGCCATAAAGTTTGCATGTGTGCTACGGTTCTCAAATGCACATTTCTTATCCTGCTTTCTTGATTTGAGTTAGTTGCAGTTAATGCTCAGACCCCCATTTTTATATTGTACCTGTAAATTCATGCATAAACACACACACATATATATATACATACACACACAAATATATTTTATATGTACTTTAACTTTCTCCACCATGATCACACATATTTAACTTCACGTACTGCGTATGTTTTTGTCAGAAGGAGCACTGCCGGTTCCCAGCACAGTTAGTGCAGCCTTCAGCTGAGACTCTCCATAGCAGCCTCAGGCTCAACAGCCTGGCAGGAAAACCTGCAAGTCCTGCTGTGCCCCACAGGTTTCTGTGATTGACAGAAACACCATCTCTGCTGGGGCGTTAGAAATTCCCAAAGAAGGAACCTTTGCATCACTCTTTCAAACTCACTAAATCGTTATACAACTGCAGTTTTGAATCTTTTTGATGCTAAACTTGAAATATGTGTTATTGCCACACACACAACAAATGAACATCAAGTAAGGGGGATAACACTGAAGCTAATGGGAGTTTTATTGCATGGCTTTAAAGAGGCTGGCATTTCTCCCCATGGTTGCTAAACTATCAGCTTTTAGAAATGTTGTTTTAAAAGAATATTTAAATAAAGTCCATGTTTCTAGGTAAAGGAGCCAGTGAGAGAGATGTTTTTCTGTCCCGTAGTTAACAGTACAGTGATATCTCATAGTGGCTAAGAGTGACCTTAAAAACAATCCCGCTGCCATGGATTTGGTGAATTGTTCTGTATTTGGTCCATTCTGGGAACGAAGTAGAGCACTCAGTACACACACCACCATGAAATCTTTTTTTTTTTTTTAATTGATCTGTCACACCCGTTGGAAACTTCAGAAAAGAACAGCAAAGGGACTGAAGACACTGGAGGGAAATCTCCTGTAGGGTGTCAAGGCTTGTATTTGTTGGTTTCATTGGTTAATTCAAAGAATGGGCAAAAAAATGAGAGGTTAGCAAATAATAAGTGCATCCTGGAGATATTAGAAACAGAGATGAGAGGTAATTTCAGGCTCTGTTCTGCAAAGAGTTAAGCACATGCTTAATTTTAGAAGTGTGAGTGGTGTTTTAATTCCAAAGGACTACTCCTGTACCTAAAGTCACACAAAGACATAAGAGCTGTGGGTTTGTTTTCTGGAGGAGATTATTCATCTAAAAAGTCAAATCAATATAAATGGAGAACTGTACCCTGAAATGTAGACTGCAGTAAAGAAGAATACTTAGAAGGCAGGAAAATTAACACGAAAGTAGATATAAAAGTGAAAGATCAAGTAAGTATACCTCTGAGTTTACCAGGAAGCACAGACAGAAGACTCAGTCCTGGTTCACCCAGGACATTTGGCATTTTCCTTTCATTAAATGCTTATAAAGATGTGGGAGTGGCATGCTACTTAAAAGTTTAGAAGCCTTTCCAAGTGATTATGTTTCCTTGTAAAGAAGAGGTAGAATATTCCCACATTACATTGAATAATAATTATAACTGGGCTTTTAAAAAAGTATTCATCAGCTATTTATTTGCTTTTTGAGCTTGCCTTTGCCTGGGAGATCTTAAATAGCTTTCAGAAGCCATTTACAATGCATAGCGCTAATTAGAGCTCGAAAGAGCAGGCCTATTATCACTTACTTTCACAAAGTGCCAAGCAATTTGAGATGCTGAATGCCCTCAATAACTTGTTGTTTAGGTCTATTATTCAGCAGGTGGAGTTAAGAGGATCCAAGTGCAAATACAAAGCAGCCCTCACGATGTGTAAAATATCTGCGTGGAAGGAGTCCGAGACGATCAGCTCCTGGCAGAGCTTTACTTAAAGTCAGTGGGATGCTTGTTGCCTACTCCTGGGAGAAAAAGAAAACCCCTAAATAAAGCGTTCAGCCAGGCAGTACAGGTAAACAATAAATGCGTTACTAAACGCTTTTTCCTTTCTGAAAACAATTATATTTGTACACTTAATACACTTCAGGTGTTAATCACTATTGATTTTTCGAATACATATATCATATACCAGCATGTAAAGACATTATGTTTACTTGGAAAGACTTACTCAAGGATATTCACTATTTAAAAGCTGATTAATCAGCATATTAAAGAGTACTAATCCTTGTAGAAAGCCCCTTGGTGATTACTTTTGCAGCCCATCGCTGGCAGTTTCAAGTCTGATTATTCTTCTAAGCTCAGCACAAGAAAGAGCATTTAGTCTGGCGAGAAGTTTGCACCTTTTGGGCTCAGCTGAAAGAGGGCATAAAGATGTGTTTTAACTAAACAGATGAGAGACCTGTTGTGAAGTCTCCAGATGTTTATTACATAAAAAATTGTCTTTTAACATTTTTCCTCAGATATTATTTCTATTTTAAATTATTTTGTATATAACTATATATGTAACTGTGTAGTTATAACTATACAATATTGAAAGAAATTAGAATGAGGAAGTTAACACCCAGAAAAATTCAGACAGCAGTAGAATGATTATCACTTTAGGATTTTAAAAGTTTTAATTTTAAAAAAAAACTTTGTTTTCTCCTTAAGGAATAGAGCAAAATAGAGTAAAAACATAACTGCATTTACCTGCTGAAGGGAGGGAGGCATGATAAAAACAATTGTACTTGAGGACTGCAGGGGCTTGACCCTGGTACGTTTAAAGGGAACCACCTCAAGCAAGAGTTATTGAGGGAAAAGATTATTCTTATGAAAAACAATCCTATCTCTGGTTGCAATGGTGAGAAATTACCAAGAAATGCATTTGTTCGTGTTTAACTTTCCACTATTCTACCACTGAAAGGGGAGGAGCTTGTTTAGGGGCACACGGGTTTGCATTTCAATAATGAGAAAAGAGCGCACTTTTGGTAATATAATCTATTACTAAAAACAAACACCCCCCACCAAAAAAAAAAAAAAAAAAAGAAAGAATGAAAGAAAAAAACCTGTTCAAATGCAACCATGGGTACCAGTAAGGAACTTGCAATGCTTCAGTTCAGACTAAAGGCAGTTTATTTTATTGTTTCATGACCAAATATCCTATTGATCTGACAGAGGGTGATGCTTGGGAAAAATGGAAAACAGATCATAAACCCCTGAATCTGGAGGATGAATTGTGGCTTGGAAGATGCTTGTTTGCTTCACTTGCGTTTTGTGAATGCTCAGGCTACTGAAAGGCTGGAACTCATGGCAGGACTAAGGCCCATGTGTTTTAGAGCCAGCGATTTCATAGGAAACTTGTCAAAGCCGAACAAAATAGATGTAATTCCTCCATCAAATGTATTCTTCACCTTCTTAAGGAAATATCCTTTGCTGTTACTGAGCTGAAATCCAGTAAGCAAAGCACTAGGACATCATACTCTTTTTCAAACTAAACAAGACACTTTTCCTATTGCCTGCAGAATGAATGCGGTAATTTTCAAGCTAAGGCAAGTCAAAGGTATAAAGCAGCGTAAAAAAGGGCTTCATAATGGGTGTGAGCCTAATTACAGAAAGTCTATTGCCTCTCCAAAGTAAACATATAATAAAATAATAAGTAATAAATATGTAATAATTAGCTCACACCTGTGTATAATAAATCAGGTGTTTCAGTGCAGTGAATGATGGCGCTTTCTGGGAATCACGGAGCCTGTGGAGGTGTAAGTTATAATTTTGTCAAATTTCAATAACAACAGAAGGCTGTGCTTTGTTTCTCCCTAAACGTAGGTGGGTATTTTGTGATTCTTGGACACACAGATGCGAGGAAAGCTGGCGTCCAGTTTAGAGCCTGTTCTTTACCTTGCCCAGCGGAGTCCGTGCAACGTGGCCACCCAAGCTGGCTGCCACGAGCCAAGGCCCCCAGAAGCTCTCAGCTACAGCCAGGTAGGGCGAGGGGGAAGCTATCTGTGCCTCAGGCTTTGAAGCATGCACAAACTCTGGCTTGGATTTCCAACTGGAAATACATGGGGTTAGCAGGGGAAGTTCCTGTGGCTAGCAGGTGGGCTTCCTGTCCTTCTGCTTTCCATCTCTAAAGTGTTGTGTTATCCAAAGCCAGCAGCTTCCACAGAGTAAAGAGACATAAGGTCCTGGAGAGACTCTAGGTATCTGTAGACAGATCCAATAGGTCTCAGTTCTCTCCCTTACATAAACAGAAAAGACTGTTAGCCTCGGGCAAAGTGGGTATTAAAAGTTGATCAAACTTTTCTGTACAGAAAATGAAAGTTCGTATTTGCAAAATAATTTTGAAAGGAAACTGCCAATGTCCTTGTCCCTCCCATCCTCCTCCATCCAAAATAAAAAAAAATTTAAAAAATCAAGTGTGTACTTAAAATTGCTGCATCTCAGAAAAACAGGCAAAGGGAGTTTATCTCTGCATTGATTTCAAATAAGCAAGGACACTGTTCCACATATATTTTGTTGATTATGAACCTGTTAAGTTCAGCTTCTATTCAGTCACATAAGAATAGCCTCTGCAGAGTTTGTAGAATCATGGAATCATACAATATCCTGAGTTGGAAGAGACCCACAGGATCATCAAGTCCAACTCCCAGCTCCAGACAGGACCACCCAAAAATCAGACCATATGTCTGAGAGCATTGTCCAAATACTTCTTGACCTCCAGCAGGCTGCTGCCATCACCACCGCCCTGGGGAGCCTGTTCCAGTACCCAACCACCCTCTCTCTTCACCTCTTCTCAGTGAAGAACCTTTTCCTAACATCCAGCTGAACCTCCCATGTTGCTGCTTCATGCCCTTCCATCAGGTCCTGTCGCTGGTCACCAGAGAGCAGAGATCAGCGCCTGCCCCTCCGCTCCCTTCGTGAGGAAGCTGTAGGCTGCCATGACGCCTCCCCTCAGCCTCCTCTTCTCTGGGCTGAACAACCCAAATGACTTCAGCCGCTACTCGTACATCTTGCCCTCTAGATCCTTCACCATCTTTGTAGCCCTCCTTTGGATGCTCTCTAATAGTTTTATGTCTTTCTAATATTGTGGTTTCCAAAACTGCACTCAGTACTTGAGGTGAGGCCGCACCAGAGCAGAGCAGGACAAATCCCTTCCCTCACCCGGCCAGCAGTGCTGTGCTTGATGCACCCCAGGGCACGGCTGGCCCTCCTGGCTGCCAGGGCATGCTGCTGGCTCATGTTCAACTTGCTGCCAGCCAGAATCCCCAGATGCCTTTCTGCGGGGCTGCTCTCCAGCCTCTCGTCCCCCAGTCAGTACGTACAGTCAGGGTTGCCACTTCCCAGGTACAGAATCTGGCACTTGCTCTTGTTGAACTTCCTACGATTGGTGATTGCCTAGCTTTCTAATTTGTCAAGATCTCTCTGCAAGGCCTCTCTACCCTTGATGGAGTCAGCAGCTCCTCCCGATTTAGTATCATCTGCAAACTTAGGGTACTTTCAAGTCCTGCATCCAAGTCATTTATGAAAACATTGAAGAGAACTGGCCCTAAAATGGAGCCCTGCAGAAACCCACTAGTGACTGGCTGCCAGCCTAATGCAACCTCATTTACCATAACCCTTTGAGGCTGACCTATCAGCCAATTGTCCACCCATGGTATTATTTTATCTAGCTGTATGCCGGACATTTTGTCCAGAAACAGTGTCAAAACTGTGAGAAATAATATCGAAAGCTATGCTGAAATTCAAGATTACATCAACTGGCTTCCCTTGGTCAACTAGGTGGGTGACCTTGTCAGAAAAGGAAATTACATTCGTTAAACAGGACTTTGCCCTCGTGAACCTGTGTTGGCTGCGACCAATGACGGCATTGTCTTACAGGTGTTTTTCAATATCTCCCAGAATAATCTTCTCCGTAATTTTACCAGGCACTGAAGTGAGACTGACAGGCCTGTAATTACCAGAGTCTTCTTTCTTGCCCTTCTTGAAAATTGGAACAATGTTTGCCAGATTCCAGTCAACTGGGACCTTTTCAAATTCCCAAGACAGTTGAAAAATAATTGAGAGAGGTCTTGCAATGACATCAGCCAGCTCTCTGAGTACCCTGGGATGAATCCCAACAGGCCCCATAGGCTTACATGCATCCAGGTGGAGCAGAAAATCCCATACAAGTTCGGGGTTGGCTGGGAGTTTATCATTACTGCAGTCACGTTCCTCCAGCTCAGGGGTGTGAGGGTCCCAGAGCCAATCATCGAAGTTGAAGACAGAGGTAAAGAAGGCATTAAACTTCTCTGCTTTGTCTACAGCCCTGTTTGTGAGATGACCATCGAGTAACAGACAAGTGTTATCTCTGGTCTTCCTTTTGCTGTTAACGTATTAAAAAACAACAACAACAACAACAACAAAAAAAAACTGTTTATTGTCCCCCACAGTACTGGTCAGCTTCAACTCGAATTGAGCTTTGGCCATACAAATTTTCTCACTACAATGGCAAAAGAGCATCTCATGTCACCTGACCTTGCTTCCAGTGGCCATACACTTTCTTTTTCCACCTAAGCTCTAAAAGAAGACCCCTGCTCAGCGAAGCTGACCTTCTGCCCTGCCTGCTCGACTTCCAACATTTTGGAATTGCCTGTTCCTGTGCTCTTAAGAGGTGGTACTTAAAAACTGATGGACCCCAATGTCTTCAAAAGCAGTTTCCCAGGGGACCTTTATAACTAGTTCCCTGAGCAGCCTGAAGTCTCCATATCCTGTATCCAGGGTTGAAGTTTTGGTGGCAGTTTTCCTCCTGTCACCAAAGGATTTTAAACTTGACTACTTCATGGTCACTATGGCAAAGATGGCCACCAATCGCCATGTCACCCACAAGACTCTCTTTGTTTACAAGCAACAAATTTAGGAGGGTACCTTTCCTAGTTGGCTCCCTTAGTACCTGTACCAAGAAGTTATCATCAAGGTGTTTTAGGAATCTGCTGGACCTGTTTGTATCATCTGTGTGATATTCCCATTTTACATCTGACAAGTTAAAGTCACCCATAAGGACAAAGGCGGCTGATCTAGAGGTATCTCTTAGTTCCTTAAAGAGTAATTCATTGATGTCATCATCCTGGCTGGGTGGTCTATAGTAGACTCCCACAATGACATCCACTTTATTTGCTTGTCCCTTAATCCTTACTCGGAGGCTCTCAACAATGTCATCACCAACTGCAAGCTCCATACAGTCCAGCCCCTCCATCACATACAGTGCCACTCTCTGCCTCTGCTGCCCTGCCTATCCCTTCTGAAGAACCTGTAGTAGTCCATTGTAACACACCAGTCACAGGACCCTTCCCACCAGGTTTCGCTTATGCCAATGATATCATAGCTCTGGGACTGAGCCAAGGCTTCTAGCTCCTCTTGCTTGTTCCTCATACTGCAAGCATTGGTGTTGAAACACTTCAAATGTGCTTCATTGTACCCAGCACCTTGTGCGGCAGACTGAAGGATCTCACTAGCATGCAGTCCCTCAAGTTTTGACGTTCTGTCCCATAGCTTACCACTGGCAAGACTGGTTTTATCCCTTTCCCCCTTCAAATCTAGTTTATAGCCCTATCAATCAGCCCTCCTAACTCCTGCACAAAAATCCTTTTCCCTTTGTGAGAAAGGTGCATCCTCTCAGGCACCAGCAGGCCTGGTGTTGTGCAGACCATCCCCTGATCAAGAAACCCAAAATTCTGCCAGTGATACCAGGTTCGCAGCCAGGTATTGGTCAGCTGGGTCTGCCTGTTCCTTTCAATATTGTTCCCTGCTACTGGAAGGATAGAAGAAAACACTACCTGTGCACCTGACCTGTTAACCAATTGCCCCAAAGCCCTGAAGTCCCTTTTGATTGCCCTTGGACTGCTCTTTGCTACTTCATTGCTGCCAATATGAAAAACCAATAGTGGATACTAATCAGAGGGCTGTACCAGGCTAGTGAGTTTTCTAGTTATGTCTCTTACCTGGACCCCAGGGAGGCAGCAGACTTCCCTACGGTGTTGGGTCTGGTCAGCATATCAGACCCTCTGTTCTCTTCAGAAGGGAGTCCCCTGTGACAACAACCTTTCTTTTTTTCATGACAGAGGTGATCATGATACGGAGGGTAGGCTGGCTTGCCATAGGTGACCCCTCCAGCCTGGATAGACCTTCGTCCACATCTGCTTTTGCCTGTCCGTCAAGTTCCAGAGCCTCACATCTGTTGTGTAAGGGCACCTGGGAAGGTGAGGTAGGCAAGAAGGGGGTTTGCCTGCCTCCCTGAGCAGAAACCTGCTTCCATTCCCCCGTCTCTTAGGTCCACTCCTACGGTCTGGTGGTGAGAGGGTAGGGGATCCTTCATTTCTTGTGTTGTGGCTGGCTGACGCATATGTCTCAAGGATGGTATAGTATGATTCCACCAGTTGATCTCCTTCTCTGACTCCGTGATGCTCCTCAGCCTGCCCACCCACTCCCAAAGCTCTGTCACCAGGCTGAGCAGTTCTTCTACCTGGGCACATCTCCCACAGGTGTACTCACTGCTGCCTTCAGACACTGACAGAAAGTTTGGGCACACCCTGCAGCCTAAGACCTGGGTGGTTCCATGTTCCCAGGGGAGCTCTGTCTGGGTAGCTGTGTCACTTTGTGTGGCTGGAGAGGCCACAGGGGACACAGAGGATATAGCTGTCTGCTGAGTGGATACCATGGCTGGAGCTCCTTGCAAGCGGGCTACCATCACCATTGGAAGCGGCAGTGGCAGCGCCCTCCTGCGCCGTTCTAGAGTTATAGCATGTAAGTCAAAACTCAGTTTCCAACTTTGCCATAGACTTCCAATGCACATTTGAATAACTGACTTTGGCCCACAGAAGCAGTCAGGTACCATAGGTTAAAATTAAGTTTCTGATTCCAAGACTACAGTTATCAAAATCCTACCTTGGTGTTGGTTGCTGGAGCTCCACAGAGCACACTGCACAGTACACACTGCCAGGAGCTACATGCTGAGAGCTGTCACTTTTTTTTCCAAACAGTTAACTCACCAAGCAAGGATTCATAGATTTTTAAAGAACGTGGATATTTGTAGACTAACATCTGCAGGCAGCATTTGAAAAAACTTGTGATGACTTTCTTAACCATTTCATTGCAGCAATCAACACTCCCTTCACTGATTTCCTCATTTGGTTGCTATAAATCTGCCTCAGTGTAAGGCAAATCCTAATAGGCAAATCCTAATACATACATAAATAACTTTTTTTTTTTTTTCTTTTGGTAATGGTGCTTTTACACTGTTTGCTGTGACTTCTGGATGGAAAAGGTACTAACTGCTTCCAACTCCCTCTAAACATAACCGTCAGAACTGTCTGAGATTTTCGTGGCAGACCCAGAGAAAATCCTCTCTTAGCAGTAACACAGAGTATGAGCTCTGAGATGCTGTTTTTTGGAGAAAGCACATCTTAATCATGATCCTTTTTTTTTTTTCAGAGAAAATATAGACAGTCCTCATTTCGTACTGTTTATAACCTATCCTCACTGAGTTAGTATAAGCTCAGCAATTAGATGGTGGGCATATACTTCTTGAACAGATGTGTTTTAACTTTTGTGTGTGCTCTGTGAAATCCTTTCTTGACTTGCTGGGGCCAGACCTTAGTAGTGTGCAGATGTTTGAGGAAACCATCCTTTCCTTTCATGCCATCATGGATTTACTAGTCTTTTCTATGCATTTGTTTGCTTTATAGTTCATGTAGCTTTTACTGCATTTGCCTCCAGCTTGCTCTTGATGTTGCATGCTATTATCTCATGTTTGCATATCCTGTAGGAAAATCAGAAATATTTGGTGTCACCGATGGCCTGGATTCTTATTTAGTCCAGATTCTGGCCTCAGCTTAACTACGTAAAGTATGACTGATCATTGGAAACTCTCCGGTGCTTGCCTGCCTATTGCAGGGCTCTTGCATTCTCCCATTCCTTGAGGGCTGTACTCAGATCTGCTGACCTGAGTACATTGGCTTTGGATCTCTGGATCATTACTGTGCCCTATCATTTACTGCTTTTTTGTCCTGTCATTCGTTCTTCTGCTAGAGTGTGAAACAGAAACATTGTTCTTTGATGCACTCTTTTATAAGGTCACTTCTTGTATGGTTGGTAACTACTGTGACACTCTGTGATGTCTTGCAACTCTGTCTTCATTTGCTTTCAAAGCACCTATTCCATGATAACTTGTGCTTAAGTTCCCAACTGACACTGACTGATTTGTGTTCTACCGCAGGGCATGGAGTCCTGTTGTCTCAACAAGTCAGGTTTGCCACACATCTTGCAAAGATCAAAAAGAGAGCCCCTGCCTGAATTTGTGTGTAAGCTGATCATGATCCTGCACAAGTGGAAATGATGATAGGGAAGTGCAAAGAAGCAATAAGAAGCTCTTCATCAGCATAATGTTAGTGGTCTCAACACAATCAGAGCAACTTGTTGACAGGCTTTATAGGCATTATGGACATTTTGCCTATGACCTTAGTTTTGCCTTCCATTCAGCCCACTTCCTAGTAAATGGAGTGCTAATCTGTTGCTATCTTGCAATTTCTGTAATTTTTTGTGATGAAAAAATGTATTACAGATCTCCTTTTTTTGTTGGCTGCTAGACTATGAATATTTTCTTAGATCCATGTATGCTACTAATTTAGCATTTCTGCTTGTGACGTAGCTGTTCCTCCAGCTCGTCTCACACATCTCTTCCTCCACATGTGATGAATATATTTGTGCCAACTGCCAGATCCTCTGAAACTATTGCTTTATCCCTGCCTTTTAAACAGAACTCCATTGTAGCTTTGTCTATAATAGGGACTAACTTCCTGAGGCATTTGCTCCTTGAGATATGGCTAGCTCTGGAATATGAACTCTTCTACTGTCTGCCATCCTCAATACTCTCAAAAGAGAAACAAAGGAATTGCATTTTTGCATATATTTTCTGTTTCACAGAGCTGGAAGAATACTTATCTCCAGAAGGCATGCTTTGATGTGTATCTGTGTCAACAGTAATGCTGTTTTTGAGTTCTTCCTTATCCTTGCAATATAATGTTAACATTTCAGTAACGTGAACTTGTGCTTAGTCTTGCAGCATGCAGTGTTTGCTATGAGACAACACATCCCACTAACTCATTCCTTTCTAGAGAACATGGCCTGGCGGTTTCATGAGGCGTTAGTGCTGTTCCAGACAGTGCAGTTCTAGCTATTCTGTAGGTATCATGTACATTGGAACTAATATTTTTCTTATGTTCTCTTCTTGTGTCTCTATGTGCTTTTATACTGCATAATTTATTGCCTGAAGGATGCTTTGCTTTCTCAGAGGTAATTACAGCATTTGAAAAGATATATCACCACAGCCTCCTTTCATTTTTTCTTCTGGGCAGTACAGTCATGGCTTTCAATGTCTCATTGTCTAACTGGAATCTGATTTCTAAATAGGGAATATTAATTTTCCGCCAGTCTGCTTTCAGCCCAATATTCCTGTGTTAATACCTGTAGGCATCTGCTGTAGCTCGATACTGTCATCATGGGCTGTTTCTCTCCAGAACTCTTGTTATCCAGGAAGGAAAATGTTCCCAGCTGCTGTCTTGATTTGTGGGAGTCCCCTTAGTGGCTGCTTCAGTTTACAGTGAACACCTTCCGGCCTTGGGATGATGCCCATTGGCATTCATACGAAGTGCTACCTGCCAAAAAGTGTGGGAAAGGTTGTCAGGTGGTGGGATGGCTCATCTGGCCTGACAAAAAAGAGCTCATTCTTGATGAGAGCTGGTTGGGAATTTTCCAGTGAAACTTGCTTTATTGGGAAATGTGGAAACTGGTATGTATCGACCAGGTGGAATGTCTAGTCAAAACCAAAGGCAAGAGACCCACCACAGAACAGTCTGGCCGGTAATGCAGCAATGTGGAAGAATATCATTCATATCCATGCTTTGCACAACTAGTTCTTTGCACAGCCCAGTGGATGTCTTAACCACAAGATCACTGAGTACTCAGTCACACCTCTCAGCCCCTCATGGTGCAGCTGCTCAAATTTGTATAAGCAATTCAGGAACCTACATGCAGAGCTCTTATGCCATACGCACCTCTCTCAGCTACTGGCTGCTGTGCTGTCTTCTTTATGCTTGTTTTGATCAAAAACTCCATGCTGAAAATATCCCCATTAAAAACTATTCATTAAAGCTTCATTTTCACCCTCGAGGAAGACCTGAAACTGTATGATATTTTGTGATACAAAAGTATTAGATCTAAAACTCCAGGTGAAGTCCACCAATGCCCTCATCGCTCACTAGATGTATTGCTGATTGCTAAATTCTTAATATACAATCAAGTGAAAACAGAGTTCTGTTTTTCATACTTTTAGTATAGGTCTTTTTTTTTTTTCTTTGTTTTGCTTTCTACAGTATAGAATAGTACCATCCTAGCCAAAACATTTTCAGTCAGACTATCTCTGTCTTGCGTTCCTTTATCCTTGCATCTTCACCAGAAATAAATTCAAATTGGAAATTGAAGAAAGAAAGTTTGCTCCTTGATTGAAACAATTTGTGTTATTTTCTAAAAATCAACTAAATCGATAATGGTAACATTTGTTGACATCATCACTTCTAGAATAAACAATATTTTATTCTTACAAAAATAATGTATTTATAAGAGATACTTTCTCTGTCATCTTCTAGAATATAAACTGCTGCTGACAGAAGCTCAGGAAAACCAAGTACAGTGAAACTTCTGAATCATGCTAGAAGTAAAATATTTTCTAATTCCAGGGCAAAGTGGCAGAAGTGCCTTTGCTGTGGTATATGAAACTGTAACATACAACAGTAATGATTCCATTTTCCATACAGGATATGTTTCAGTTTCCAGGACTTCACTCTCTCCATGG
This sequence comes from Chauna torquata, assembly GCA_013399475.1. NCBI lineage: Eukaryota > Metazoa > Chordata > Aves > Anseriformes > Anhimidae > Chauna > Chauna torquata. The sequence goes on along the minus strand of VXAL01013253.1, from coordinate 136,366 downwards.
GTAGCTGTAGTTCTCAGATGGAACCATGCTTTCATGACAATTAGATTTTTTTTTTTCTAGTTTTGTTGTTTCACTTAACATTAAATGACTTATTCCAGAAAAGAAAATATCGTCTCGTTTTCTCTGTGGAAAACATAATACTTCACATTTTCTTGAAGTTTGGAAAAACTGAGCTGTTATTTGAGCTTGTTTAATAAAGGGGAATTTCTGATACTGGCAGAGAATAACTCTGTGGAAATATCTTTTTCTCTGCGGTAATCTTTAAGGATTTAAATCGCCAAGATACTCAATACTTTCAAAGTGCCATTACCATTTTCACTTTTCAGATTTCCCTTTGTGTGAATATGAGAAAAAGAAGGAATGCCTTTTTCTGGTTTGTTCCTTTGCAGAATTTCAGTGCCTCTTTGCTTCAACACTGTTCTTTTAGCTCTGTTTGCCCATGTAACTTAAAACCAAAATGGAAGTGAATGGTTTGAAAGAAAGTTATTTGCTTAATAGCTAGTGGCTCCAGCTAAAAAAAATCTGCAGTGTTGCATTGCTCTTACACACTGGGTGAGTCAGCCCTAGTTTGACTGCAAAGCTTATAAAGGTTTGGCTACTTTTCTATATAAAGGAGATAGGCTTTTGAGTCTTCTGCTGTGATTTTGGTAATGTTTTCAATGTTTTAGCCTATAGGTTTTGTTGTTGTTTGTTTGTTTGATTGTTTGTTTTTTTTTTTCCTAAAGAAATTAAGTTTATAGGATTGAGGAGTCTTTCAGCATTTGTATGTCAGGTCATCCCCTATCATTTTGGAACCTGCTGCCAGTTTTAACTGAGACAGAGGACCAGCAGGTTATATGCTACCAATTACCAGAAGAAGAGGAGAGGTATCATGCTAAATGGAATGAAGAATGGGTTGAGGGAGTATTTTACATTTAGCAGATATGGGAGAACTCACATAAGGTGATGCTGTTAGAAATGTCCTATTCACACTGCATTCTCATCTTCTGAGATGGACAATGTGACATTTGTCTCCCCTAATGTAGAAAGTTACAATAAACTCATCGTGCCAAGCTCTCACTACAGTCAACAGAGAAAAATAGGCTCTTATGGAGCTAGACTCCATCAATTCTACTGACTAGATCCCCACTAGTCATAAGGAGGGCACTTTTGCCCCATTTTCCCTGCTTTAGTTCACATTATTGAGTAGTCTCAGAGATCATGAATGCAGATATATTCCAGGAATGTGCTTAGGAGTCTCCAACTGTTTAAAGGACATTCAGTCCACAGGACCAGACTAGAAGTAGTCCAAAATAAATACCTCTGAAATATGTACAGCACCAAGCAGCTTGCATCTGCTGGTCCATACTACTTGCTGATGTAGTGTAAACATAGAACAAAGTGTAATAATGCACTGCTGTATTCATTCTGCCTAGCATCAGACAAATAAATTACAGTCAAACCTCAGTATTGGGGTATTTTCCCATTTTCCATTGCTTTTCTGCAATTGCTATAGCAACAGATGGTATGTTAATGTAATATGATTACAAAGATTTTTGCCACCCTGTTGTGTCTAAGTGAATTTAATGGTAATAAATTTGAGGTCCATTTATTATAACTCTTCCACTGTTGCTACTGTAACAGAATCAAAACAAATTATTTTAGTGTCAACAGTCTTTGGTTATAGTGTGGAGACACTTCCACCATAAAAAATCTGAGATTTGTTATGTTTTTCATTGGAAAAGAAACCCTGAGGGTGGTTGCAGCACTGATTTTTGACTCTTTGAAATAACTAACTTGGGTGAGATTCAAAACAACTGAAAGTAGAAGCCTAAAGTTGTTACAGTTAATGTAACATCTTAAAAAAAGTTATTCAAATCACTTATATCAGACTCCATTCTCACACAAGGAACATATGACTGGGAAGGACCATCTGGCTCATAAAGTCCACTCCCTTCCAAGCAGCCGAACATAGAGTTACTTAGTCCCTGGTTTCCTAGTCCTCAACTACATTTTCAGAGGTGAATGTTTGGGCTCTTGAAAAAAATGATGACCTGGACTTTCTCTTCTTTCTGTGAAAGAGATGTAGCTGAATAGTTCTCTGTGTATATGTTTACAAGTCTTGCACAATCCAGGCATGGGTCATCCAAACTTTTCCTGTTAGCTGCTGTCACTGGCAACGTGATTGTCAGGGTATATCAGAAGTAGCAGTTCTGCACAGGCAGCGCTGTGCTATGTATCTGCATGTATACTATCTTCAACATGTGTGACTCGTGGATCATGTCCATACTGTAATTTGATTTATGCTGTACAGTGGGAAAAGCCCTATGTGCAGGTTTTCTGGTGCAAATGTGTAATGACTGCACATTTCAAAAGAGGAAAAGAGCTGCCAATGCAATTTAGAGCAAAATCTGATTCTTTGCCCTTGGACTAGCAATAGAATGGCTGGTGTTTATAAACTATTGTTTAGAAAAGTCTGTCATGTTAAAGATTAAGTTACATACTGTGTGAGTAATGTTCTGCGAATACCAAATACCCCTGTGGGCTAGTTAAGGAAAACTAGTCAGCAGTTCAAGCAACAATTTATTTTGACATAGAAGATCCATTGATATGAATGACAAAGAGGTAAATAGCTACCAAATTCATTTGTTTCATCATAGAGCTTTGACATTTCTCCTGATTAAAAAGGGAAAGTTAAATCACTAGCCTTGAAAAGTAATTAGAATGTAGAATGAAGAAGAATTTAGGGAAAAAAATTATGAAAAGATATTTCTTCTGAAATCTTTGTACATTTTTCTATTTAATATTTTCCAGTTTTCATTGCTACGTTTTTCCTGGACTAAGTAGACTTGGCTGCATACCTCTGATGAACCTATATTGCTCCCATTGATATAATAAAAGGTCAGAAACATCCAAGTCCACATTCATCATTTAGACTGTTCACTTCACTTGCTCAGTCCATCTACGTGGCACTCTCACCACATGTACATCGAATGGTTACAGGTAAACAAACAAGCTCCTCTCTAGGTCAAAACATATGTTCAATTAAGCTTGCCTTTCAAAATAAGTAATGTGTTAATCCTTAATAACTTTTTACTTAATGTATTTACATTCAGTTAATAGTTTTAATGTAAAAAAAAAAGAGAGAGAGAGAGAGAGAGAGAAATATACATGGCAAAACTAGTTAATATGAAGCCATGAATACTTTTGGTAACTGGATTTGGATACACAGTTCCTCTTAACTGAAATTATTCTCATGTCACTCAAGTAATTTTTTCTGAAAATGAAAGCTTTAAACATCTCCCCCCCAAAAACAAACAAACAAACAAAACAAACAAACAAGAAAACCCCACCTATTAGTTCCTCCTGCCTGAATTAAAATAGACTTCATCTTCGTCTCTGAATGTTCTCTGTTTGGGACAGCCTTAAGAAAATGATCTGTGATGCTATTCCCATATTCTCTGTCTCAGGAGGCAGTACAGTTGTGACGAGGTAGAATCAGCACTGTCACTGAAATGCTTTCTAAATTCTTTGCATTGTGAACTGGAGAAAAGGACACCAGAAACCACTCGGAAAAAAAGTTATGAAAAAGGTAAAATAAAATAACTGTCCTCACATGTTAACCAGAAATAATTTGTATTGTCTTTGCATCTTAATTTCTAGCCTACAATCTACCATATTTCTCCTACCCTGATCTCTCCAAAATCCATCTCCCCCTCAGAGCATGACTGTATCTCCCTGCATGTCATTAAAATGCTTCTTTACTTATCTTCCGTCAAGAAAACAGCACTGTGGTTAGCTTCTGAAGGGTAGAAACTCTTAAGACATTCTCTGTATTCATTTCATACAAGATGCTGCTTGTGGGCTCCTCTGCATTCTTTTTGGTTTCATCTACTGCACTGTTTTCTTTCAGAATATTGAAAGATAATGTCTCATTCGAACCCTCTTCACTCAGGGAAAAAAATTAGTAAGTGGAGTTTCCTTGTTTCTCCAGATCCAGTCTCAGAGAAGCACTGAAGTCATGAGCTTTTCAAGAACCAAATATTGCTGATCCCATTCGCACGTAGTTAATGTTTACCCAAGTGAGGGTAAAATAGGCTGGATTTATGCTTTTGATTAGTGTCCATTAGCATAAGAAACTGGACTGAATGATCATTCACTATATTGGATGGATTCTCACGACATCTAGCACTTCTCTTTTCAGTGTGTATAGAAGTACCTGGATTATTAAAGATTTCCACATGCCTTACTGATGATAACGAAATGGGTAGGCACTGACCTGTTTTGATAAGCTTTTATCTTCCTTTCAGAGCCTTACAATTTTGAAAATCTGAACTGAGATCTTCCAGGAAGGCATATTTGTCCATATGGCTGTTGGCATATGGACATGTCATATATCCTTGTAAACTAGCAAAAATATTTTAAATAGTTTGCATTCTTTTGAAGGGAAATATAATGTATAAAGCAACATTTCAATGCTCAGTGTTTTCAATGTTTGGAATTATTTCCAGGACCAAAAAGTTAGACTTAGACTTATACTCTGGTACAACCCCCGATTCATATCAGTGTCTAGGCTGCATGTCAAATATTTATTTTGAGTACTTGGAGAATATTGAAAAGATTTTCTTGTTTTTGTAGTAACGAAGATTTACATTTCTTTCCCATGAAAAAAAAAAAAGGAATTTTAAAGGAAGAACAACCAGAGATTCACTAATATTCAAAATGAACACTGAAATATGAACTCGCAAAGTCTGTTAAACAGATGATAGAGCACCCATATATTTTATTTAAAATACTGTATGTAGTAGACTCCTGTGTTTAATTCATGGAAACATTAATTATAGCACTAAACTTCTCCTGACAGGCAAAGTATAACAAGTCTTTAAATAATAAAACACACCTAATTTCTTCTCAACCCCTCCTCTATAAACAAATGCATGAGTGTGTCTCCAGAAGTACACAGTCTCATCTACTTGGAAACCTAAATATTTAAAATTAGAATCTCTGTTGAGGGGAGGGGGTTACTATGGGTGGACTTGATCTACAGCTGCTGGTTAATACCAGCCAACTTAAATCTGTGCCAAAAATGTGTAGTGTTTGTTTTCTTTTGTGAAGAAGCAGATGATTATCCAGATGATATCCAGATGATTAAAAGGAAGCTGAATCTGTATCCTATCAAAACCCCTCTGAAGCTCATCCATAATTTCTCCTTTCTCCCACTATATATACTTCTTTCATGTGCAAAAAGTTACAAAAGTTTCAGACAAACCAGAGACTATTCAATAAATGAAAAAGAATACAGTAGTGTACCAAAAATAAATCTCTACAATACATTGCTAGGTGATCACTGTTCAATACAATAGATATCTTTACCAGCAATGACAGTTTTCCTGTGTTCTATCCTACTTCATAAATGACCTCAGAAAGAGTGACTGGTATAAATATGGTCTAGGCCAACATTTGTAATATTTTACCATTAACCTGTTAATAGTGCATTTACATTAAATTTGTTTGCCGGAGAATGTCTTTTTTGTGAGGCCTGTTTTCAAAGAACAAAAACGTCTAATCTTTTTCTGCCAAAGACATGACACTTCTGCAGATGAAAAGTTTCAAAATTATTTTTAGGGACCATGACACTAATTTAGCACCTTAGCATACTCCTTGAATTACTTTTATGGAGGGCAAGCACACATTAGTTGTATTTTTATTTTATAAATTAAAAAAAAAAAAATCCACTGTAAAGTTCTATGTGACTTACAGGAGACTCTTTTTGTCAAAATTTGATCTCCTTCAGTGTAAATAACTACACAGATATGCTTCCTTTATGGAAATAGGCAATTTTAGAGCATGGTTCATCTCACCTGTTTTGGACAGTTACTTTAGGATGGAATGGATCACACTTTAGACTCCATTGATTATATAGACAAGATTTCAAATGATTATAAAGGGAGGTAAGCATATAGATGTCACGTAGACACCTTATCAAATGGTAGATTTTAATGGACACTGCATCCTGTCTTCTGTCACCTGGCCTCACATGAAAAAGAACAGAAAAGATTTTCTTCACATAATTTTATAATCTAAGTCATCATGAAATAATTTATTTGAAATATCTTTGACATTATAAAATGATTTATGGCAGCAAAACCTTGTACTGTACACAACATTGTGTGTTCATGTCTATGCTTACAGGTTACACTTGTCTGTACTTACTAGATCAGGTTAGAGAATACTTAAGCAAACTGAGCATACTTAAGTCCATGGACCCTGATGGGATGTACCCACAAGTGCTGAGGGAGCTGGCTGATGCCACTGTGAGACATCTCAATAATCTTTGACTGATCATGGTGATTAGGAGAGGTTTCTAAGGACTGGAAAGAAGAAGTGTCTTCTATCTTCAAAAAGGCCAGGAAGGAGGACCCAGGGAACTACAGGCCAGTCAACCTCACCTTGACATCTGGAAAGGTGACAGAGCAGCTAATCTTGGAGAGCATTTCTAGGCACATGAAGGACAAGAAGATGATTGGGAATAGTGAGCATGTAGTCGCCAAAGAGGAGTCATACCTGACCAACCTGATAACTTTGTATGATGAAGTGACTGGATTGGTAGACAAGGGAAGAGCAATGGATATTGTCTACCTGAACTTCAGTGAGGCTTTTGACATTTTCCCATAAGATCCTCAGAAAGAATCTGTTTTATGATCTAGATGAGCAGACAGCAAAAACTGACTGAATGGCCGGGTCCAGAATGTGGTGGTGTGGCACAAAGTCTAGTTGGAGGCCAATAACTAACAGCATACCCCACGAGTCAGTACTGTGTCCAATCCTGTTTAAAATCTTCATTAATAATCTGGATGATGAGGCAGAGTATACCCTCAGCAATTTTGCAGGCAACAAAACTGGGAGGAGTGCTGGATACACCAGAGGGTTGTGCTGCCATCCAGAGGGACCTCAACAGGCTGGAGAAATTGGCTGCCAGGAGTCTCATGAAGTTCAACAAGGAGAAGTGCAAGGTCCTGCACCCAGGGGGAACAACTGCAGGCACCAATACATGCTAGAGTTTGACCAGCTGAAAACCAGGTTTGCAGAAAAGGTCTTAGGGGTCCTGGTGGACACCAAGTTGAACATGAGCCAGCAATGTTCCCTTGCTGCACAGAAGGCTAATGGTATCCTCAGGTGCATTAGGCAAAGAATCACCAGCAGGTCAAGGGAGGTGATTCTTCCTCTCTGCTCAGCACTGGTGAGGCCACACCTGGAGTAATGTGTCCAGTTATGGGCTCCCCAATACAAGAGAAGTAAGGAGCTACTGGATAGAGTCCAGTAAAGGGCCAAGAAGATGATAAAAGGACTGGAGCACCTCTCCTATAAGTCAAAACTGAGAGAGTTGGGACTGTTCAACTTTGAGAAGAAAAGGCCCAGGGGGATCTTGTCAATGTCTACAAATACCTAAAGGGAGGATGCAAAGGAGACAGAGCCAGGCTCTTTTCAGTGGTGCCCAGTGCCAAGACAAGAGGCCATGGGAACAAACAAACACAAGGAGGTTCTATCTGAACATCAGCAAGCACTTCTTTTCTGTGTGGGTGACTGAGCACTGGCACAGGTTGCCCAGAGAGCTTGTGGAGCCTCCCTCCTTGGATACCTTCAAAAGCCATCTGGGTATGGTCCTGGGCAACCTGCTGTAAGTGTCCCTGCTTGAGCAGGGGGGCTGCACCAGATGACCTCCAGAGGTCCCTTCCAACCTTAACCATTCTGTGATTCTGTGATACTACCTCTGGATTATGCTAACGATATTTAAATAAAGATGTGGCTGATTGCAGTCTATTTAGATAAAATGTAGAATTTTTGAAGCTGCAATTTTACTCTACAGAGGTCTGTTATCCCTCAGCTTATGCTCCTTCTGCTACTCCTGTGTAATCACTGGTGTTTGGCTGACTTGAGTGAGTTGTTTATCTCCTAAATGAGTTTGTTGAGTCAGCAGCATGTTAAACCTGAATCATTTTCTCCTTATTTATCTTCTTGAACTGGCTTACTTTGTGTCAGTTAAGTGTCAGTGGTATAAGGGAATTCATAGCCAATGGCAGAAAGTAGTGTTTCCCTTCCTTTTGGTAGTGTCTGCAATGTCAAACTTCATCCTAAGAAAAGGAACAGCTTGAGATACAACTGTGTAATTATTCTGTGCATCTGTCTACATTCTGTGTGGTCAACAGTGCAGATGGCAGCATATGGATCTAGCAAATAGGTATCAGCATTTTACCATACGTACTGGTAAAAGTCCATGAGGTGCTTGGGATCAGTGCTGTCTTGGTCTAACATCTTGGTCGGGACCCATGTACTCCAATCTCAGCCCAGGTTGACTGGAAACTTCTTAGAAACCTCATTTGTGTAATTTGATTAATTACCTTCTCTAAAAATAATGGGTCTGGTTTTGCATGATTTCAGCATGAAACCAAGTGAAGCTTAATGGTTTCTATTTTGTTTTGCTTAGAACTCCTGGGTGCATTTGAATCTATAACTCAAAGTTGGGGATCGGAGGCTCAGGAAGCCACACAGAGCAGAGCAGTACAGAGCGGAACATAGGCAGCTCCAATCTTGCAAAGGGAAACTGCAACTTCACAGGCAATTTAGCTGGTACAGTTTATTCTAATTTATTACAGTAAACTACATATTAGCAAACATTAACAAATCAGGGGCAGATTTATGGCAGGGAAGGCTGCTGTGCTAATGAGCGGCCCCCTCATTAGCATTGCCTGGAGCAGCATATGCTCTCTCTCAGCCTATCCTTACCACATTTTCCCATTACCATCACAGCAGAAACAAACCTTTCATATCCTGTAATATCTGACTGGGTGAAACCTTGTTTGGGAGCTGAAGAATGAAGCTGGAAGACTTCGTTCTTCATATGAACTACAATTCCAGCTGTTTTTGTTTGGACTTTTACTGGCAGAAGCACAGGAATTACTGGGTACTGGGCTCCTCTCAAAATACTGGTCCCATTTGTGGTTCCTGCTTCTGTGGTTGTAGCTTTTATGTGTTGCATTGCTACTAACTGGCCATGACTATCAACTTCTCAATTGTTTTATTCCTCTATATACAAAGCAGGATTCATAACACCTGCCACAGAAAAGATTCTTATTTTTACAAGATTTTTTCATGATTATGCATTTTTTCATTAGTATGTATCAAGTATTTGCATTTTCATCATTAATGTATCTGGCTTACAAAGGGAGTAAGGGTCTGTGGGTTTCACAGATTAATTGCTGTAAAGCATTTGAGATCTTGTATTGGCAGGTGCTGTCAAAGTGTAAAATAAGATCAACATACCTTTAAATCAATGAAAGACCCAGAGTATCACAATTCAGAAAGCAAACAAACCTAATTGTTTACTCTCCACTCTGCTGCAGTCTGCAAGAGGAGACTTAAAATTAATGTAGTATACTTTGGCCACCCATCTAAAAACCACAAAAATCCATATAAAACACCTTCCAAATTCCTCAACCCCAGATTGTATGAGTTTAAGAAAACTCTTTCTATGATATCTTTTCTCCCTTTAAAGGATTAATCTTTTATTAAGTACATAGCAATTTGAAAAGATTGGAGTGATTTTTCTGTCATAGATTTGCAATCCAGCTGTTGATATAACTACTCCTTGATGTCTCTAATGGTAAGCTGTGCAATTCCCCCACCCTATTCCCTGGAACAGCTCTAAAGAAAATTTTCCATACTGAATATCAGCAAACAGTCTAAAGACAACACTATAACCCTTGAGAACATGGTTAAGTAAGTCCTGATTTGTAATAATCTTTTAATTAATTGCTGGTCCTTTCATCAGGCAGTCTGGATTTCATTTATATACATCTGCAATGTTCCTATTTCTTATTTTTTATTTTTGTTTAAGACAATTTACATTTACAATGTAGCACTTCATTGAAGACAGGGAAAAGGAGAGCAATGCAAATGCCCTGATTTTCGAAACAGCTCTGGCCACTTTGAATCACCCCATAAAACTTCCAGATCCTTCTTCCTTGGGGAAATCTGCAGGTGGTGGTGCATTGCAGGAGCTTACGAGCTAAACTCCCCCTGGCCACCAGCAGAGAGGGTGCAGAGGGGAGTGAGAAGGTGTTGCTGGGACTGTGGGTGTTTGGCTGCTACTCGCCTGCCATTACCCCGTGTGGGTCTTGGCAGCTGGTGCGAAGGAGCTGCTGGGAGAAACAGCCAGTGCCTGCCAGATTGGAGATCTTCAGTTTTCCTTTAACAACTCTGTAACATTTTCAAAATTGAGGAATTCCTGAGAATAATGGGGGGGTGGGGGTGGGGTGGATTTTAAATGGAGTGAAACCCCCCAGCATCATTCATTCACTGGTTATTAGACGGGGTAAGGGAAAACAACAGAATACAAAGTTTTAAAATGATGACATTTTGAAATGTCCAGTTTGGAAAACCTTGAATTCTCTGAAGAATTGTTGAGAGTTGTTTGCAATTTTCTTGTTAAAATGATAACCAGAAACTTGATTACTATTCCTTCTATGCTCCACTGATCCTCTCAGGATGGATAAAGCTTTAGTGAGAGTAATTTTTTTTTCCCATACATAAATTAATATATTTTAAGACCAGAAGGGACTGTTCATCTGACCTCATGCATAACAAAGGCAACTGATTTGCTGTATATTAATATCAAGTCAGATAGTCAGATAGCTCTGATTTAACTGTAGCATACCGCAGAGAAATCTTTCCACTTCAAACCATTATCACCTTGTTTACACATCAATGAGTTCCGTTATCCTTTTCAGTACCACCTTCATTTTGGGAAATCTAATCCACCAGGGACTCTGAAGCCCAGTGCAAGTCCCCTCCTCTTGGTTCACCTCCCCCATTCCTGGGAGAATGGTCTTTCGTCTTTGTGATTAAATACATGGCTTTACTTCTGATTATGACAGAAGTCATATCATTACCTAAGCAACCAAGATAAATCGATGTTAGTAAATGAACCATTCCTTTTTTTTTTTTCTGTCACTCATCTCACATTTGTGCTAAAAGTAAGCTACGGTGACAACAGTTTTTTTTCTTTCTTTTCTTTAATTCATTAATTAAAATGTAAAGTAATATCAGGGTCAAAGATTAGCCCATTGGGACTTTACTCAACAATTGCTCCATGTTTATAATTGCATTTCAAGACCTGCCAGTTAGCTCGTGTCTAATCCATTCAGTGTGGGTCCTGTTGACTTTACATCATTCTAGTTTATTGTTCATAATATTGTGTGGTGTCCTGCCAAAAGATATTTGCTTCATTTACGTTGTTACATTTGTCAAATCTATAGTTTCACTCACTATTTGTTGCAGTTTAACCCTGGCAGGCAGCTAAGTGCCACACAGCCACTTGCTCACTCTCCCTAGGTGGGATGGGGGAATCAGAAAGGTAAAAGTGCCAGAACTCATGGGTTGAGATAAAGACAGTTTACTAGGTAAAGCAAAAGCAGTGAGCGCAAGCAAAGCAAAACAAGGAATTCACTCACTACTTCCCTTGGGCAGACAGGTCTTCAGCCACTTCCAGGAAAGCAGGGCTCATCACACGTAATAGTTTCTTGGGAAGACAAACACCACCACTCCCAATGTCTCCCCCTTCCTCCTTCTTTACCTCAGCTTTTATTGCTGAGCATGACATCATATGGTATGGGGCATCCCTTTGGTCAGTCTGGGTCAGCTGTCCTGACTGTGTCCCCTCCCGGCTCCTTGTGCACCCCCAGCCTCCTTGCTGGCAGGGCAGCACAAGAAGCAAAAAAGTCCTTGGCGCTGTGTAAAAACTGCTCTGCAACAACCAAAAGCATCACCACTATTTTCATCAAAAATCCAAAACACAGCATTGTGTGAGCCTCTACAAAGAAAATTAACTCTGTCCCAGCCAAAACCATGACACTATTAAATGATTAATCTCTCTTGCGGACAGATTACGACTGGGTGTTTTTTCTATAGAGAGGAAGGAAAGCAGAGGTGGCAGCCAGGAACTGTGACAAGGTAGGAACCTATGAAGGACTCAAAGTAAAGAATCTGATTGAGAACAGTATGGGCAATGAAGAACTTCAACATGAACAATTTAAGCAGGGGACCAAGATAGCAGCCTGAGCCTCTATAAAGTGCAAGACAGCAAGTGCAGTGGCACTGCTAGAATTATGGAGGCAGCAACTCTACCTGAAAGGCAGGGATAAAATCTTGCAGACATTTTTATCTTCAAATACTTCATAAGAACCTAAAAGAGATGTCTGTTTGACTCCTCACCTTTGTCTTCTTTGTTCAGCCTGGCCTCTTTTGTAATGTATTAAATGTATTAAATGTTGGAATTAAAATAAATATTGGAAAGGATACAGGCTCTTTAGGAAGGACAGGCAGGGGAGACGAGGAGGGGGTGTCACCCTCTGTGTCAGTGACCAGCTGGAGTACATGGAGCTCCAGCTGGAGACGGTTGAGGAGCTGGCTGAGAGGTTATGGATCAGGATTAAAGGGAGGGCAGGGACAGGTGACATTACAGTGGGGTCTGTTACAGGCTATCCAACCAGGAAGATCAAGTGGATGAGGCCCTTTATAGACAGACAGAAGCAACCTCACATTCACAAACCCTGGTCCTTGTGGGGGAATTCAACCACCCCTATATCTGTTGGAGGGACAGCACAGCAGATCATAAGCAATCCAGAAGGTTTCTGGAATGTGTCAATGATAACTTCCTTCTCCAAATGATAGGGGACCCGGCAAGAGAGGTGCTATGTTGGATCTCATTCTCACCAACAAGGAGAGGCTGGTGGGGAATGTGAAGCTCAAGGGCAACCTTGCCTGCAGTGACCATGAAATGGCAGAGTTCAAGATCCTTAGGGCAGTGAGGAGGGCACACAACAAGCTCACTACCCTGGACTTCAGGAAAGCAGACTTTGGCCTCCTCAGGGATCTGAAGGCAAAAATGTCTGGAGGCCTGAATGGGTGAACAAGGAACTCCTAGCCAAACTCAAACACAAAAAGGAAACCTACAGAAGGTGGAAGCAGGGACAGGTAGCCTGGAAGGAATGCAGAGAAATTGTCCAAGCAGCCAGGGATCAGGTTAGGAAAGCTAAGGCCCTGGTAGAATTAAATCTGGCCAAGGACATCAAGGGCAACAAGAAAAGCTTCTATAGGTACATTAGTGATAAAAGGCATGCTAGGAAAAACATGGGCCTTCCCTGGAAGTAAAAGGGAGACCTGGTTACCTGGGATATGGAGAAGGCTGAGGTACTCAACCAATTTTTTGCCTCAGTCTTCACTGGCAAGTGCTCTAGCCACACCACCCAAGTTGCAGAAGGCAAAGGCCTGGGAGAATGAAGAACCACCCACTGTAGGGAAAGATCATGTTTGAGACCATCTAATTAACCTGAAGGTGCACAAATCCATGGGACCTGATGAGATGCATCCGCAGGTCCTGAGGGAAGTGGCAGATGAAGTGGCTAAGCCACTATCCATCATATCTGAGAAGCCGTGGCAGTCCAGTGAAGTTCCCAGTGATTGGAAAACAGGAAACATAACCCCCATTTTTAAAAAGGGAAAAAAAGGAAGACCCAGGGAACTACAGGCCAGTCAGTTTCACCTCTGTTCCCAGCAAGATCTTGGAGCAGATCCTCCTGGAAACTATGCTAAGGCACATGGAAAATAAGGAGGGGATTGGTGACAGCCAACATGGCTTCACTAAGGACAAATTGTGCCTGACAAATTAGGTGGCCTTCTATGACAGAGTTACAGTATTGGTGGACAGGGGAAGAACAACAGACATTGTCTACCTGAAGTAGTGCAAAGCNTGGAAGGAAAGGATGCCATCCAGAGGGACCTTGACAGGCCTGAGAGGTGGGCCTGTGCAAACCTCACAAAGTTCAACAAGGCCAAGTGCAAGGTCCTGCACCTGGGACAGGGTAATCCCAAGCACAAATACAGGCTGGGTGATGAGTGGATTGAGAGCAGCCCTGAGGAGAACAACTTGCAGGTGTTGGTTGATGAGAAGCTCAGCATAAGCCAGCAATGTGTGCTTGCAGCCCAGAAAGCCAACCATATCCTGGGCTGCATCAAAAGAAGCATGGCCAGCAGGTCGAGGGAGGTGATTCTTCCCCTCTACTCCACTCTTGTGAGACCCCATCTGCAGTATTGCGTTTGGCTCTGTGGCCCCCAGCAGAAGAAGGACATGGACCTGTTGGAGTGAGTCCAGAGGAGGACCATGAGGATGATCATGGAGCACCTCTCCTGTGAAGACAGGCTGAGAGAGCTGGTGTTGTTCAGCCTGGAGAAGAGAAGGCTCCAGGGAGATCTTACAGAGGCCTTCCAGTGCTTAAGAGGGTCTACAGGAAAGATGAGGAAGGACTCTTTATCAGGGAGTATAATGAAAAGACAGGAGGTAATGGCTCTAAACTAAAAGAGGGTAGATTTAGATTAGATATAAGGAAGTGTAGTCTTCACTCAGAGGGTAGTGAGGTGCTGGAACAGGTTGCAGAGAAAAGTTGTGAATGCCCCATCCCTGGAGGTGTTCAAGGCCAAGCTGGATGGGGCTTTGAGCAACCTGGTCTAGTGGAAGGTGTCCCTGCCCATGGCAGGGGAGTTGGAGTTAGATGATCCTTAAGGGTCCCTTCCAACCCAAACCATTCTATGATTCTATGATTTTATGATTACAGCAGAACCATAAAGTTTTCTCCAGTTTCCTGTAAGTTTTCACATCTACCATGTGATGGGATTATATAGTGGCTTATTTTCTACATGTACAGCATATTCAGGTCATAAACTCTATTTGTGCTCTCTGAACAGCAAATGTATTAGTTTCTCCAGCAATACATTCCTCTTCCAGCCTAGCAAAACATAAGAAATCAAGAATGCCATTTATGTTTTATCACCATGAACACTTCCTGTTTTCATGAACTTTTGATAATAGTCTCAATAAGATGGCTTTTTTTTTTCTTTTTTTAATTACATTTTGCAAAATCCCTACTAACAGTAACTAAACAGAAATCATCCACACAGATTCCTTTATTAGATGGAAACTCTGAAATAAATCTTCTCTGTTTAACCACTAACCTCAAATACATACAGCACATTGGAAAAAAATCCAACTATTTTGTTTGAGTGGGTTGCTTTTACTGGCTGCGCTAATGTCCTTCAATATATATTCTTTGCTCAGTTTACCAGCAAGCAACTTCTGGTGGATTTAGTCTTTTCTGTGAATACAGAAAAGAACCCACAGCAGTAGGGCATTGAAGTTTTTCTCTTTGACTAGCATCACCTAGAATGGAGCAGATCCGATAGCACTAGCCCAAGGCTCTTTCTAAGGTGTGTGTATTAGTAACTACATCAGAGCACTGAAGTATGCATTGGCTTCCTTAATCATAAGAAAGGTCCTAGAATGTGTTTGTGTAGACAGAGAGGAAGAGAGAGATGAAGGAGATGAGATGTTGTCCTATCACCGTGAGAAGCCTGTTGAGAAAATAAAGGGATTTTCTGAAGAAATGGACCAAGACTCCAAAGCATTTACAAAACAAAACAAAACAAACAAACAAAGCAACATACAATAAGGAAAAACACATTCATTCTGCCAGTGTACAGTAGATATTAGAAGGTTTATAACTATGGATCTTCCCCCCCCCAATTTATCCCCTGTATTTTAATGGAGGAAAGGTTATTTTTCTTCCAGACTGTAACTACTGAAATAGAACAGGCCTGTCCACACCACACATGTGAAGAGCATGTGAAGAGCAAATCTTGCAGGTATTTCACGCAGTGCTCTCTCCAAGTGGTAAATCCAAGGGGCAAAGGCCTGTGCTCCTGTTCTGAGAAGATACTCAGAGTCAGCATGTGGTGGGTCCAGTGCCAGACAAACTGTGTTAGGCAGTGATGGCATAGAAAAACTGACTCTTTGGACCCTCTGTGCATCTAGGTGGTGGTTATGCAATGTATGTACCAGATGTACTTTAAGTGCAATCTCATTGAGTGCACATATTCGCAAAGGTGTCTCTAGCATCCTTAAGACCCTGTACTTTTTATAATTAATTTCTGTTTTGGTTAAATTCCATTGTATTTCCTCTCCATTCCCCTGCTGGGCAAATAAGATTTTGCTTTCTTGTTTACTTTATAGAGTCTCCTCTTTGCTGGGTGACCCAGCAGTACAAATACTATACAGATTAAGTATGGGCAAATGATCACTTTTATGCTGAATTACCCAGAGCACACAACAGAACAATTATGTTGGCTTTCTGCTTCTGTGCTGGCTTTCCAGCAGCTGCAGGTGCTGCAGATGTTACCTGATCTGCCGCAAAGTTAGAGTGGGGTGAAAGACAATACCTGATCCTGCATAAAGTCTGGCAGCACAGAAAGAACCACAGGATATTATTTTTCAACAAATTTGCAGTGGAATGAGCTCAGGCTATGTTAGAGGTTTTTTTGTTTGTTTGTTTGTTTTGATTTTGTTTTATTCTGTGGCCAAGATATTTTTAGGACAAACTACTAAAATCTGTAATCTGGATTTACTGTAACATCAAAGAACAACATGAGTTTAATGGGAATAAGATTTGTTGAGATATGTATTTCAAGTCAATAGCACAAAGTCATTTGGAAAACATGGTTATTGTATCAGTTTTTCTATTATGATCAGCAGCTCCCAAGAGTCAGCTGGAAGAGCAGAAAACTGCTGATTATGGCTTCCTGATTCAAACAGCAGCCTACTATTTATTCTGCATTATTTAAGGCTACTTGCTTTTTAAATATGCTGTTCACAACCAATGTCCAAGGATGACTTAATACCTACAGATGATTAAATCATTGTGGCACATATTACTTCCCTCGAACTTGCCTCTGTTTTGGAGGACATTGCATGGAAACTGGCACTGACAGTTCAAATCATCTGGCTTTATATTTTTCTTCCTCTTTCACAAATTGAAAAAATGACCAACTGCATCAAATTAATTGCTGTGAATTCTTAGCTCTGTCCTGATTCTCTGAAATACCAGTGTTTCAAACACTAGATATCCACTAAGCGAGGACAGAGCTCATTTCAAGAAAGTAGGTAGATATTTATAAATGAGGCACTGCAGCATTAACTATTCTGTGTCCAAACTTTAGATTGAAATCCAAAAGTTTCAGTTAATTTCTTGTGCTTCCTGTACAGGCCTGGGCAAACAGATACTTTACATGGAACCCCAAATCCTGTAGGCTGTACAGACATCTGCTCAGGGTCAGTAGAGAAGTCAGGTATATACATTAAGCCCACATACTTTGAGGTGCTCAATCCACGTCTGCAAAAACTGCTTCTGTCTATTCGAGATATGCCTCTTGCTCCCCGTCCCCCAGCAGCAGAAACTTGAAACCATCCGCTGAAGTAATGGAGCAGGGTTCATGCTTTTCTTCTGAAAGTTATTGACTGGACGAGGACCTTTTTACACAACAGCCTGGGGATTACAGCAGTTGCAAAAGAAGCACTTACTTAATTTTGCTCTCAGCCTGAAAATTCACATGCGTGTCTGCCACCTCCCAGGGAAATGTGAGCCCCTAGCCATTCACTGGCAGAGGATGAAGAGAGGAGTAGCAAGAAGGCACACAAAGTACTCACCAAACCTCCTGTTGGAGCCAGACCATGCAATTTCACAAGTCAGTGAGCCATGCAAACCTGGCTTTATAGTCCAGTAGTTAATCACTCACATGGAAAAGCAGCACCCTGGATTTTGACTATCTTATACTAAATAACAAGACTGAGACTGTCCGTATAAAAGTGTGTGTACTGACCCCTGCCTCCCCACTTCCCAACCACAGTGCTTATGACTGAGATGTTCACAGGTCAGTGCTAGCATCAATACTGCAGCTTCATTTTCACTGCAGATAAGAGCTTGTTGCATGGAGTCCTGCATCCATAAAGCAGCTGTGATTCTGCAGCTGAACTTAGGCTTCCCAGCACCCTCATGCTCAAAGACATCCAGTTTCAAAATTGTTTCATCTAGAGTAATAGAGTCCTACCTTCCCCCTGTCCTGTGATCAAGGATGTTCGTCATGTGAATGTCTCCCTGTCAAGTACATCGGTTGCCTTACTTCTGTAGAGGATGCTGCTGCAGTGGGTTCTGGGATCCGGAGCTTTGAACTGACATAGCCTGTTTTCACCTGAAATTTCTTTAGGAGTATAAGTTGTGCATCCCTGTGCTTGGATCTAGATCAGAAAACCACTTTGTGTGAAATGCAATGGTTTGTAAGAGTGTTCACGTTTGTGCCAAACATTTTGAAAGCAGGTAAGAGGACATATTTATTAAATCTACTTTTATTTTATTTTATTTT